>BMAW01067541.1:252867-286015 GCA_019974015.1 Nephila pilipes | reverse complement strand
CTGTTACGAATGTTATGTATACGTTCTGTTACGAATGTTATGTATACGTTCTGTTACGAATGTTATGTATATGTTCTGTTATGAATGTTTTATATATTAAAAATTTATGTAATCAAAGTTATAAAAATACAGAAAAGTTGGTACATGGCCTAACAAAAATAAAGAAATAGCATTTAATATAGAAATGGATAGTTCAATGTACAATAATAATATATTATAGAACCTCGTGAAGTTAGACCCTTCAACTTGGTCTACATTAATAATTTTTTCCTTTAAATTTGAGAAGGAATTTCTTTCCTCTTTAGGGCACCGGAAACAATTCACTGGTTTAATTGTTGCTTGATGAATCTAGTTCTTCACGGTGACAACTCGACACCACAGCAGTCATATTTTGATTTGGCAGCAAATGGCATCCAAACTAACCTTTGAATCAATGCCAAAATTGTTTCCCCGCCGTTTAACAAGAAGCAGCAAGCAATGGTAATACCAGTTTTCTTTAACAACGTCATCAGTCTTCAAAAACAGGTACTTTTTAAACTACCCTCGTGTAAATTACGATATCTGACGCATGTTAAAGCGTCAATGGAGTATTACTGCAAATCAAAATGTCTGCCGTTATATGATCAGTGGAGCCAAATATATAAATATTGGAACATTTTTCTTCGCTAAGTATTCGCAGTTCTGATTCCACCAACTTTTAGCAAGGGCAGAACCCTTTTCACCCACCCAATCCCATTAGGAGAGAGCAAACTAAGTCACCGCATGCGATTCAATTCACCCAACCCCCAGGAAAGCCAACATTGGAAAGTTCGCAGGGGTGGATTTTATGCAGGGGGATAAAAGGGAAGTAACTTCCGCGCAAGGGGTTCCGTGGGAAGTGATGTATTGCAGCAATAAAGAAAGGATGCATGAGAGCAAGGGAAGTGGGAATGGCTTCTTCAAGACAAAGATTGCGGAACAAAATTTTAGTTCCGACTAGTCATACCGACTTTGTTGTTAGGGGGAGGGACGTATGGCTGAGAAAATAGCGTGACAGGGGTAATTGAATATCATTTCGCAAATTAGACACGATGGAAAGATGAAATAGAACATAAACTTATTTCATTTCAAATTGGTTATATTACAATTAGTTATGCCTCTTAAATCAAATGAATACGAAATGACTGATTAAAAGCCTTTGCTTATCGACAGAATTTTTAATGTCTTTTTGTATTTAATTTTCACAGTTATATACCGATTCTAATAACTTAATTTTAGAGATAACTTTTTTTGTATTTATTGTTGATTTCTTGGATTTAAAAATATTATTTTTTGTTTATTAAGAACAGATTAAATGTTTTATACAACAAGCATAAATTTATTACTGAAATTTTTGATTTCTGCAAATCAATTTCAATAGACGAGAAGAACAAAATATCTAGAGAGAGATGCGATTGTTTATTAAAGTCGTATTCAGAAGCAACACGAGGGATAATGGCGACCGACGTCTTAATTTTGAACCTCGATTTAGTGAGAGGATGACACCTGAGCTGGTACCACCTTCTCCAAACTTCAACACCACGCTTAATGGAGGACTTGGGTGAGTGGGTGAGTGAGTGAGTGAAAGTAGGTTTTAATGGCGCAAGAGCCAAAGTAGGCTATGCTGCGCCAAACACTAGTTAAAATCTATTCAAAAGAAACAGCCTTAAAAACACAAGATAAATGGAGGACTTGGGACCTCGACCAGATTTAACATGCATTAGCCGCAAAACACGGCGAGTCTTTAGTAATATCAAGGCTCGATGAAAACAACGCCGGCCTTAAGCCTGCGACTATGACCACTAGGCTATCGCTGCCATCTCTTAGATCAGAATGATTACATTTTGCGTTTACGTTCGTGTGAAAATTCTTTCGTAAATTTATCGTTATTTACCTTATTATTGACATTTTGTTATACGATGAATAAAGATAAATTTATAAGAGATTATTATATATTATAATTATTAAATATCTATATTAATACAAAACGTAATTAAGTAATACTATAACAATATAAATTGAAATATTAATGTGTATCAGAGGATATATAAGCAAAGAAGTTCTTGAAATGTACATTTTTTACAAATATATGGTAGTCTGCATTTTAACTGTTCATCTCATATTTACTCGTATTATCGAGAAATGTTCTTAAAAATGAAAATTTCAAAAGGATAAATAAAGGAATCTATCAGTAACTGGTAAACATTTTTACAGTTCGGATCTTGTCTCATCTGGGCCACTTCTGGCTACAGGCCTGGTACTTTTTAAAAGTTTCAAATTAGATTGACTTCCTCGAATGAATATCATGTCAGAGAGAACTACACAAGCGGTTGTTAGAGACGAACAATCTATGAGTTTGAACCACAGTTAAAATATAAGGATGGTTAATTAAATTTTATTTCCCTTACGCAATACACGGGAAATCTTGGAATGGAAAAAAAATTCCCCAAAAATGACTCGAATAACAAAATGTTCTTTAATGATTGTATATTTCACGTACAACTCAGTTTTTGAGAACTATTTAAATTTAATATACGTAAAGGTTTTTAAAAATACTCTGAGAAATAGGAATTTTAAAAATCAATTTTGCAAAAAAAAAACTTAAAATTTTTGTTTCAATAACTATTTAAAGACATAATTTTGGAGTAAATGGAACGATAAAAATTAGAATTGATACATAAGAAACGCATCTCCGAAAAAAAAACAATAACTGGTTTTATTATACTTACTATACATGGAATATTCCGTTTGTATATATTTGTGTTTAAGAATTAAATTTTTCTTTCATAACATTACCTGGACGTGGTCTAATTTTCAAATGAAAGTGTGATTTCAATTAAAGAATGTTCAAAGAAACTTTTCTTCGTCTTTTTGCTGCACAGCTTTCGAGAAAATTGAAAAAAGTTAAATGATGAAAAGAGAAAAACTTGCGTACTTTTTTTTAAAAACGGGTTTTTGTTTACTCTTAATTCGCATTTTTAAATATTTATTCACTGCTTTAAGCAAATAAACTTGTTTCGAGATTTTTCTTTCCTTACTTCAAACATCTTAAATATTTCAACGTCTCTGAATTTAAAATCAAGCATAAAAGGCAACAAAATCTCGTTTATTCTATAAGATTTTTGCTTTTTCTGGAAGTTTTATTCACAAACAAAAAGTGCAAATGTACTTTTTGCTTGACTATTTTTAGAGCATAGATATTTCAAAATTTATGCATGTACAATTTTTTTTATATAAATCCACGTTTTAAATTTTCATATATTTACGAAATTAGTGTTCTTGTAAATGAATAAACTTGTCAGAATTCTATTTTAGGCTGGGAAAATTATACTGACACTCAAAAGATATCTGAAACATACCGATTCCTGTATATTTAGGTAAAAAAAAATATTAAATGTTCCGTTCTATTTAAAATTCCTCGGTTTAGACCTTTTAACAAACATTCTGCGATTGAGTAGTTACAATTATTTTTTTTTTCTCAAAACGTTTAACACTAATCATTTGCTTTCCTTATTCACCAAAATTATTAACATGATAATTAAAAGCATTGAAATATTCATACCCAGCGTCTTAAATGTAAGGCTATTTTTTACGAAATGTATCAGATTATTCAAAAGGGATCCAAAATTGTGAGTGATTGCGATTACTAAATCAAAGAATTCATATCAAGCAAGATTCATCTTATCAATTCGTTTTGATCACTGATGCCTGATTTACAAGATATATTAAAACTAAAAGAATGTATTTTTACTTACAAAATCAATTAAAAACAAAGTATTCGTGTCTTTTTGTCGCGTATGACTTGTGACACAAATCTTTTAAATAAGATTCTATGCCTTTGTTTTGTCTTTCGTTCAATTAAAGAATACATAATTACATGGAGCCAATAACTGGATGCATTTAATTGTAACATAACATTTGAATTAATACTCAAATTTTTCCAAAAGTTTCACTTCCTCAAACAATACTTTAAGACCAAATTGTATTTCATCTGCAACAATTCCATTACATTCAATAGATGAAACAAATACATGATATTTCAAATTAAAAATTGCGCAGCATTTTAGCTACTATGACTCGCTTGCTACTGGTCTAATTATTCCTATAACATATTTTATTGTTGGGGATAATTTGATCAATAATTCTAGAATATCACAACCTAACAGTCTAAAGCCTGTTACAGCTTTATACATATTTTCCAATTTTTCACTTTTCTTCAATTGTTTTTTTAAAAAAATTTCCATTTCTATATCTTTTTGATATTTCTCATTTTCGTCAACTTATTTTCATTTAATTTACTTACTTCTGAATTTATAATTCGTCTTTCATAGTTAAATTTGAATAATCTACTATAATTCCCTTTTCAGTTTGTAATTTTTATTACAAACTGAAAAGGGAATCTAGTCTATTTTTTAATGGTTCAGTTGTGATTTTTACATTTTGTTATAATGTTAACTTTTGAAATAAATTCTTAGTTTGTGATTTCTTAAAAAAATTGTGTTATTCAATTAAATACACATATATAATATTTATTCATATAAATCTTTTCTTTTTATATATAATTTAGTATACATAAGATATATCTTACATGCAAATATATATTAAGGAATATATCGGTGTCAACGAATGTCATTTTTCATTAATATATAGAATTTATAACTACTTTGGATTATATAACTACTTATTAACCGATAAGAAAGTAATGTTTATTTTCAAAAAAAAAGGTAACCTTCGGCATCATATTTCCATCGCCAAATCCCTACCACCCCACCCCGTGAAAAATGCATTTAGTAAAGAGCATCACGTCCTCCTCCGAAACCCATCCCAACTGGAAATTACTTCGGCGACCAGACAAGTCTCGGGTTCTCCATCCTGTCGTTGCCACGGCAACCACGGGCGACCATCCCAAGGGGCCCAGGGGTTTGCGGCTAAAACTCTGGAAGGGGGTGCTAGGATGCTAAAGATAGATGTTCCGGGGTATATGGTTTTCTTACGGTCGCGCGGGGGATGTCACTGTCAAGAATTGGATGCCTAGGGTCATTACAGAAACCGTGGTAGGAGGAAATGTAATTTTGCTTTTTGGACTGCCAGTCACGTCTTGGCGTATCACAGCATGAAGATAAAGTGGAATGGAAAAAAAGCAATTACTATTAGAAATGAAATGAAGATATGTAGTTTGTGGCTGGTTTTCAAAAAATGAGATTCGTAACGTAAATATAATATTTTATATGTTAGAAATATTTGAGCAAATGTGCCGAAAATACAGAAATGTTTAAGGGACGCGAGCAAAAATTTTTAAATTTAACATTTTGATGTTCTTTTTTTTAAAAAAAAAAAAAAAAATTCTTAAAAACTGGCGAAAGTTTTGTTGATTTTGTTTTATGTAAAATTTAAAATTTTATTTTAAAAAATTATGAAATTAAAAATTATCGTTTGTCCTGAGACATTTGAAAAAAAGGCGAGAGGGTGACTGTTGGGTTTCATGAAGCAAGAGCCAAATCTAGATAAATTGCGCCAAACACAATTGTTTAAATTAAGATAATTTTTTAAAACGTTTTTATGTATTTCACTTGGTGTGTGTATCAGTGTGTCATCAAATTTTTGATCATTAATTTAACCAACTTCCCATCAAGCTAGAGCTCTGAAAATTTGGGAATCGTTCGTACTCGCCTAACAATGCAATATTTAGACATTTGCCACAAGTTTTAACTAATATTTGAATAATTGTTTAAATAAACTTTGCCACCATATAAAAACGTTTTTTTTTTTAAAAAAAAACGTTGGTTTTACGTTAAAAACGTAAAAAATACCTAAGCACACGATTGATTGATTTTCATTAAAGTCACTCTTGGAAACAACACAAGAGCTGTTGGCGACGAACCTCTTAATTTTGAACTTTCATCAAGTGACGAGGACAACACCTGAGCACGTCTCTCTCCATATTTCCACACGACTGGAATCCGCATCGACAGATTTAATGTGCATCAGCCCAGCTACATCACGGGTCTTTAATGACATCAGGATTCGAACCGACGACCCAACTAAAACAACGCCGGCAGCAAGTCCGCGACCATGACAACTAGTCTACCGCGACCTTGACTCATTCCGATTCGACAGATAAAATGGCTAAAGGATGTAAATCGTTCTTGACTAATCATTTCCATTCTATAGAAAGACCTTTCTGCAAATGCGGCGGTTATAGGTAAGATTAATATAATTTGCAGAACAATAAAATTCGGAAACCGTTTTTTAAAAAAATACTGTAACATTTGTAACAATGTAATCTTGGAAGGTTAAATTCGACCACAAATTTTGATTTCGCTATTTAAATCAATACCATCAATAGCGTCTCGCAAGATCGTAATGTATACATATAATCGGATTAAAATAAAATATAAAAATAGAAAATTAATTTTGATTTTAAGAAATCGGTTGGCGATATGAGGGCCTTTGATGAAAACCTATTCGGACCGGTTCTGTGAGAGTAAATTTGCTGCTGTTCGCCAGTCATTGTACATGGATTTTTTAGTTTTAGTTTTAGTTTTTTATTAACGTCGCACTAGAAGCAACACGAGGGCTATTGGCGACGGACCTCGTAATTTTGAACCACGGTCAAGTGACGAGGACGACACCTGAGCTGGCACCCCCCTCTCCTAACATCCACACCACACCAACGGGAGGACTTTGGGCCCCGAACAGATTTAACGTGCATCAGCCCCGGCTACACGGCGGGTCTTTGGTGGCCAAGGATCGAACCCGCGACTGAACGAAAACCGCCAGCCGCTATCCACGACCTTGACCACTAGGCTACCGCGGCCCCCCATTGTACATGGAATGAGAAGCACCAAGGAATTGCAATACTGGTCAACTGGTTTATCGGTCAGTTACCAATATTGGCTGCAAATTATGTAACACGTTTTTCCTTCGACATCTATACAATTATGTTATCCATGAAAGAAAAAGTTATGGTATTTCAATGGCGCAGGAGCCAGATGTGGCCATGATGCGCCGAACGAGATAAAAATGTGAGCTAGACATATGAAAAAACTAATTCAAGATAAAAATTTGTCGATAAGAAGGAGGGTCGAAAATAGAGAAGGATAGATAGGGCATCTCGGGAGCATGTCACCCGTGTTTGCCACAGTCACTAAATCCCATGAGAGAGAAAAAGATCACCAGGGTGCCTCAGGGTCATGATGCCCAAACCTACCTGAAAAAGGAAAGCCCTTTAGGTACCCCAAACTGGAGGAGTTTAGTTTTTATCAATGTTACACTAGAAGCAACACGAGGGCTATTGGCGACGGACCTCGTAATTTTGAACCTCGGTCAAGTGACGAGGACGACACCTGAGCTGGCACCCTTCTCTCCTAACTTCCACACCACACCACACCAACCCAACCTGGAAGAACATTCCCTTGATATAATGCCCAGGGGCAGGGTGCCCGGCTATACCCCCAGTCATTGGGCACCCATTTTAGTCGCTTCTTACGAGACGCAAGAGCTACGTAGGAACTATTCTTTTCACAATCGGTCACCACACGGGCGATTCACGAAAGAGAAACTTATTAATTTTTTTTAAAGAAAGGCGAAAATGTGAGAGAGTTACAAATAAACAAATCGCCATATATTTTATTTTTCAATGATGGAAAAGAGAATTTGATGGAGAGAGAAAAGAAGCTTCCTAAACTTTTAAATTCACGAGATTCGTAAGTAGCTCATTACCAAACACATTAAATTACAAGAAAAAAAAAACACACACATTAAAAGTAATTTTTTTCAGAAGACTTATAATATCCTTAAATGGATATATACATTTTTTATTTAGAGAGAGTAAAGTAGTCTAAAAAAATTGGTAATTTCTACTGTAGATTAAGGTAATTTGTATCATTACTCTTTCCTTTTTCTGAAGCCCGTAATGCGCATTAGCACCAAGTAGGGAACGACGTAGCATCAATATAGGATATTAAATAGAAACGATCTCTCCTTCCGGCATTTAATGGACCGTGCGTCGAGGAATGAGCATTACGTATATGTTGGACCAATCCATCTCTTTATAGATAAATACCAGAGACTAAGAAATTATAATAGAATTGTACTGGACTTCAAAAAATGACACACATAGTTTCAAATAGATCTTGACAAAGAGTCAATATTTATTATATATCACTGACCAATAGAAATGAAGGAATCGAACTTGAGATAACAACTGAAAAGTAAATTAAATCAATTTAAACTCTATATAACTTTTTATTGTTTAATTAATGTTTTTTTTAGCTGTCCTACAAACTATTGGTAATATTCATGGATCACTTTCAAGTGATAGGACGACAACTGAGCAGTTGTATTTTAGTCAAGTTGTATACCCAGTTTCCTACATTGGAGAATTTAAACTGATGAAATTCTCGACTCATTTTAAGTCAAAATTCCTTTAAATAAAGTAACAACGCAATATTAGCTCCAATTTCGAGAAATAAAATAAAGTTAATTTTCAAAACAGCTTTCAATACAGCACAATTTTATATACAAGGCTTTTTGGCGGGAGCGATGTTTTCTCGATGATGGGATGATTTGAACCCAAGATTTATCAGTCAAGAGACAAATTGTCCGGTCCTTTTTTGCAGTGTTCTTAGCAACTGGAACAAAAGTAATTGCCTTTTGAGATGATATTAAGCCATTTTGACTTATGTCGTTATTGAAGAGAGCCGCCATATACTTCTCTATAGGTATCATCGTGATGATACACAAAGGGACATTCTGATTATTTTTAGAGAAGGTGGTTTTTCCAGCCATCACGGCAATTGATATGCATCCCCTCCCTGTTGTGTCGAGTTTTGCTTTGAATAGTTTCCATTTGACATCATCGGCTGTCTCTAAATGAGCGGCGGGTATCATCGACACGCGTGCGCCACAGTCGGAATATCACTAGCTGTGATTTATGTGCGGTTATCTTAGATAGAATCATAGAGGTAAGTATTAAGCGTTGGGGCACATACAAAGAGTAGTTTTAAGTTGTGCTACCCGGAGTTCCAAGTTCCGGATTAGTATTTCTGCGGAAGCAGTGTTTTTCCAGCCACATCGCAGGATATTTTTCCATCCCGTGGGGGGAAAGGTCAGCTGACCTTGAGCTCCGGCGGCGTTTCGAATCCTCAAGCTTTGGATACCAAGAAAACATGTCCGGTGGCTTTTAGTAGAGCTGTTAACAACTAAACCAAAATGGATTTCCCCTTATTATAGTTTTTTGGCATTTTAACTTCGGTCATCCTTGTTGAAGAAAGCCGCCACAGTGTTTTGGAATATATTTTAGCCAATTAGATTAGAAGTAACACATCAATCAATAACTCCCGAGACTAACCCAGAGATGGCGCTCGTAGTAAACCAGTAACCAGGTCTTTCTAGAGTACGAACCTTTGCTTGAAACGTGTCAAAATTTTAAGTCGATCGGACCAGAAACAGCTGAGTTATCGAGGTTGGAGTAAAGTCGTTTTGTAGTTTGTTTAAAAAATGGAAAAAACCTAGTTTCGTGTTCTGATAAAACATTGTTTATTAATGGGTAAAAACACCGTGCAAGCGAAACAATGGATTGAAAAATGTTACCCGGACTCTTGTCCATCAAAAGCAACGATTTGTCGGTGGTTTGCCGAGTTTAAACGTGGTCGTACCGACACAAATGACGCGGAACGCTCGGGTAGACCTGTGGAAGCCGTTACACCGGAAAATGTGAGTGAAGTGACAAAAATTATAATGAAAGATCGTAAAGTGAAGCTCCGTGAGATTGCTGAGATGACACAGATATCATATGGAAGTGTATTTACTATCCTTCATGAAAAATTGAGCATGAAAAAGGTTTTTTCCAAGTGGGTGCCGCGATTGCTTTCGATGGAACAAAAACAGCAACGAGTCGATGATTCAGAAAGCTGTTTATCGCTATTTACTCGCAACAAAAAAGATTTCTTGCGAAAAAAAAAATAAAAAAGATTTGGAAAAGCGTTGGAACGATTGTATCACCCTAAAAGGTGATTAACAAAAGGTGTTATGTTGATGAATAAAAAAAAAATTTGCAAAAAAAATGTTGTTTTCAATGTTTGTCTCGGGACGTATTGATCCATGTGTTACAACAGCTTCCATCATTACTTACGATTGTCCAAAGCGGAGATGAATCTCAAATAAGCCAAACTCTTGACTAATAAGGATTCAGCAGCTCCAAATTCAATATCGTATTTCTATTTTGATATAGTCTGTATACATAATTTGAAAAAAAGGTGGGATCGCAGATTGAGGAAGAATGTTTCTCAAGGGCATGATTTAATTGTTTTCAAGCTAAAATTGTATTCTGAACGGTTGACATACCTGACTAACGAATCTGGGTAAGCATTGAACTCATAAACCAGAGATCGCAAGTTCAAACCGCACAATATATTGAGCTACTCTGGTCATTTAAATTAATGAGAGACCTATTAAAAAATAGAATCTCCTTCAAGCCCTACACCACTATTTTGGGAACAGATGGTCTACAGAATACCTATAGCAGTTGAAAACTCACTCTATGAAGACATCATCTACACCAGATGGGTGATATAGTCCGTCTCTGAGAACCTAAATATCTTGTACTATATATATATATATATATATATATATATTCATTCTGTAGTAAAATCTTATTCACAAATTCTATAAATTAATAAAACCAATAAAACAATTCTTATTTCATAAAATTAAATTTACTTATTATCAATGTTGCAATTTGGTTTCACAGTATTCCGCCAATTTTTGACGTCATACAGTACGTAATGATGGTTTGGCGACCTATTTTAAAAGTCGTCAAGCATATTGCCAACTCGTGACCCATACTTCACTTTAACCGAGGTAAACATATTGATGATGATGATGATGATAGTGAAGTTTTAATGGCGCAAGAGCCAGACGTGGCCATACTGAGCTAAACAAGGTGATCTAGACTGAAAAAAAAGATTGATCGACAAGAAGCGTCAAGTGAGAAAGTAAAGTTTATAGGAGTAAGAGCCAGATATAGCTATGCTGCGACAAACAAGATTTAACTGTGGTCTAGACGAGGAGATATTGAAGAAAAGACAAATTGGTTGACAAGAAGGAGGGTCGAAAATAGAGAAGGATAGCTAGGGTAACTCGGGGGTGCGTCACCCTTGTTTACCAAAAGCAGTAAACTCAATGGGAAAAAAAAAAAGATCACTAGGTTGCCTCGGGGTCATGATGCCCATACTTACCTAAAGAAGGCAAGTCCCTGAGGTCCCCTAATATAATCCCGAGGCGCAGGGTGCCCGGCTATACCCTCAGATGCTGGGTACCCATTTTAGTCGCCTTTTACGACATGCATGAGCTACAGTGAGACTATTCTGTCATCCCCAGTCACCACACGGGCCGAGATATACATATTAGAGATCATTCAAGCCACTTTCTAAACATTCCTGGCACTAATAAGAAGATATTGTGAAATTTTCAAGTAAATTAAGAGGAAAGAATGAAATCGTTATCGAAACGTAAAAATCGCCAAATTTGGCGCATCCGTACTTTACTTCAATCGTGTAAAGCAGTGCTACCCAACCGATTTCATTCAAATTACTCTTTAAAAACTCCTGGTACCATTAACAACAAACTGGGCAATTATCATAGGAATAGGTCGAGTAGTTTTTGAGTCAATAGGGCACACACATGCAGACATTGCCTTTTATTTATATACATAACACGTTTTCAAAATAATCTAAGCGTGTAAAATATAAAGTTTTCGAAGTAAAAATATAATGCTTCGCAAGGGTCAAAGACAATTTAAGTGGCTAAAAATATAAGAAAATAATGAAGTAAAGCTTTAAAAAAAGCAGTTTTTGGTTATTTTATAGGATAAAAGCGAAATGCTCGAGGCAATTCTAAGAAATCATTAACAGTAAACAGAAGTATTTAGTTTTTCCCAGTAAAACTCCTGTAATCTGAGTCACGAACTGGTTAAACCAATGATTCATAAGATTGTGATGATAGTTACTGAAATAAATGCGATGACTCATAAGTTTTTTTCTTCTCTTTGAATAAATATTTGGTAACTATGGTATCTTATTAGGAGATAAAAAAGAAACGAATTTTCTTTAAAATAAGTCAATGATATTCTGAAACAAAAAATTCTTACGTATAAACATGGAAAGCAAGAAATTAAGTTAATGGAAAGAGATAACAATAAAAGTTCAGATTATTTAAAATTCATAATCTCGTACTGTATACAATTCATCTCTTACTCTATACAATTGATCACATTTTTAAGTGTAATTCGCGACTTGTATATGGCCAAGATTATTTCATTTTATTTATTACAAAAATACAAATTCCTTTAAAGTTATACTACAATATGAATTGTTTACGGAAATTTAATAAAACAAAGGTTTAAAAATTCGGGTTTTTAGCTAACTGATATGAAAACAGGAGAAGAAATTACAAGACAAAAGTTTTAAAATAAAATACGTAAAAATAAATAAAAAAAAAAAAACCACTTTACTTCAAAACCATTCTATCTTATAAATAGGGAAAACCTTGAATAATAAAAATAACTAAAGGGGTCTCAAAACTTTTTAACTACAAAATTTTCAATTTTTTTTTTAAAAAAATGCAAATGCTAGAGCTCCATCTTGTCTAGAAACTTTGATACCAAAAGTTGAACGACACTACTAAAATTGTCAGAATTATCCAAAAAAAAAAAAAAAAAAAAAAAAAAAATTTTGGGGAAAAAATTTTTTTTTATTTTACTTATTTTTCATTTTCCTAAAAAAAAAATAATAAATAAAAAAATATAGCTTGCGTGCAAGATTTCTCAGAAACTATAAATCACAATGGTTAGAAATCTTATACGAATACACGTGTTCAAAATAAGTTTCTTTATGTTTCATACTTCAATTTTTAGGTATATTAGTAACAGAAAATATTTTATATGAATTTTATATGGAATTTTCATTATTTACAAAATAATTGCATTAAAAAAAAACTATTTTTTTTTCCTACTAAATAGCATCATTTTTGTAAATTTGGATCAATGTTGTACTTCAGAATCCTGCGCGTAGTAAAATATTGATTTTCGTAATTTTGAAAAAAAATGTACAATTTATATTTATGTACAACTTTTTGATATTTCTTTAAAATTACATTAAAATAGAATTCATGTGAATATATAACAAAAATTTTCGGTAAAAGTGTCAAGTTTCTGCTTTGTTTTATTGTTAAATTAGATTAGTTTGAAAAATGCTTTAATATACATGCGGATAATACTTAAGGGTCTGACAGATCTCTTAAGGGGAAAAATTAAAATTATAGAGTAGGACCTCGTTTAAGGTTCCCGTCTACATGCCATTTTTATTTCGTCAGCTTAATGTTAATCCTGTAGAATTTCGACTTGAATTCTCCCATCTTTATTATTTGAACTTTTTGAATGCAATAAAGTGCATCTGAAAAAGCAAAAAATAATAAATGCTTCTGTGGAATTACTTTTTTCCTAAGATTTTTAAAAAAGTACTTTAAAATATTTTTTAAATACCGGAAAACTCACAAACGAATTATTAAAATAAGAATAAAAATATTTTTAAGAATCGGAGGGAAAAAGAAATTCCACAGAAGCATTCACGTTTTTTTTTTTGTTTGTTTGTTTGTTTTGCTTTTTCAGATGCATTTTATTGCATTCAAATAATAAAGATGTGAGAATTAAAGTTAGAATTTCATAGGATTAACAGTACGTCCACGAAATCAAAATGGTGGGTAGACAGGAGCGTTAATGTTTTCTCGATCAGAGATTTCATTTAAATTCTCAGTCGTATAGGAACACATCCTAAACGCCAAATGAATAAATGAAATAAGAATAAATAATAAAGAAAAATATTTTCAGGTTTAGAATCTAAAATGAAACCAATTCGACTCTAACGCAATCCAGCCTAAGGATTTCGTGATAAAAGTTGAGTAAAGAAACAGTTTGAAATAATAATAATGAAAAAAAAAAAAAAAACATCTAATTTTTTTTTTTATTACAGGCAATATATTTTAACAACCTATTTTTGAATTTTTATTTACTTAAACCAAGACATACATCAATTGATTTAGAAAAGAAAAAATTTCTTTCAATACACTCTCTAGTTCATTTAAACCAAATTTTTTTTGAATAAATTTTATTTTAAAAACAAAATCATTCGCATGCAAGCATTAATTTGCAGAAAATTATTTCGTTACACATAATTTCAAGTTTTTTTTTTTAAATAAAGTTAGGTTCAGAAAAACATTGAATTATAGAGGTAATTTAGCTGAAATGGAATATACTAATAAAATTATTTTATATTAATAATTCACTTTTCTTTCTCATTTCAGCCAAACATGTTGCAGCCATATTCTAAAAAATATAACTTCTTTATCAACGGACAGATGGCGCTAAGAAGATTAAACAAAATGAAACGAACCGTACCGGAGGTTCTTTTATCATTGAAGCACTTCAGTCAATATTATAGCACAGCTTTTAACAATTATTCTCTATGCAAATAGCTATCTTTAACCGTTTGTTCACTTCACAAAATGATCGATTTAAAGAGGTTAGCAAACTTTACTCTTCTACAGAAATATTTTTTCGCTCGCAATGGACTCTATATGAGTCATGAAAAAAAGTGAAAGTTCTAAAAGATATGCGAGGCTAAATATTTTTCCTCTCTCTCTGGCTTACTCAGTCAAACGGAACAGTGATGTCACTGCTCTTCAACTTAAAAACTGAGGGGGAGGAGATGGTGCTCATACACACTCCAAGACTTTTTCTCAGCCTCGTACTCACAGTTCCAGGAATTCAAAACAATATTTTGTACCAAGGGTGATGTGTTCAGAGAACGGAGTTGACATATGGTGAAGTGTCATACAGGAAATGCAAGATAATTCAAAGAAAAAAAAAAAGTTTGCATTTCTATTTAAAGAAAAATCTCACTTCTTATTTATATGAGTGAGTGAGTGAGTGAGTGAATATGAACGCTATTGGCGCAAGAGCCAGATGTGGCTATGCTGCGCCAAACAAGATGTAACTGTGGTCTAGACGTAAAAAAATTGAGAAAAAGACAAAAATTGGTTGACAAGGGGGTCGAAAATAGAAAAGGATCGCTAGGGTATTCTGGGTGTGCGTCACCCGTGTTTACCAAAGACAAAGACAAAAAAAAACATTGGAAAATAAAATATCACTGGGTGCTTCGAGGTCATGATGCCCGAACTTGCTAAAAGAAGACAAGTCCCTGAGGTCTTCTTATCTATATGAATTTCAAAAGTCTTAAATTCTATTTATTAGTATAAATGGTAGAAGTATCAATTAAATGAAAAAGCTTAAAAACACTATTGAATAATTAAGAAGGCATCTAATATTTTTTTGACGCGCAAAGAACATCTAAATACATTAATGATAAATTAAAGTTTAGTCGTGGTTGAACAAAAATAAACATTAATGGATTAAAAAAGACCAAATATTTTGAAGAAAATGAAGGATTTCTTTGAAGAACTTCAAGTTATTATTGCAAGATTTAGATCCATTCAAAATACCGAACTACATGACCCATGAAGCAATCCATTCCCCACTGCTTATGTCAAGAAATGTCACTACTATATACACATACTTGAGAATTAGTTTAATTTGTTAAGAGTGATATACTGGAATCATGATTTCAAAATATTAAATATGTTATATTAACTCAACAAAAATTAACATCGGAAAAAAAAACCGATGGTAATTTCAAAATAAATTCGAGGAGCTTGAATATATTTAGAATTTTTTTTTGTCAACGTAATTACTGTTCTAGAATATTTTTGACAAATTCAATTTTTTAAACAGATCTATATTCTTTTAGATCGAAAGATACTTTTATTTATCGAATGTATCTAAAACGGACCATGATTTAAATTGCCAATTTCATAACATAGAGAACTCGACAGAAAAAAAAAATTACGCAGCCAAGTTATAGTTTTATTTCTTTAGCCATAAGAAATAATTGCATGAAGAAACATCTGCAAATACCCAATATGAAAAAAAAAATTATAGTTTTAATATATTTAAGATTTTTTTTATAGAATTGTTCGTAAGGTACAAAGAAAATTAAGCAATTACAGTACTTTAACATGCATAAGGAATCCTTTTTTGCTAAAAAATTGAGTTCCAAAAAAGGAAGTTTTCTTACGCACAGATAATATTATAAATATTGGCAAATTACTCAATTGCTAAAAACTTAAAAAATTTACATCACCATAAGTCTCAAGCTATCACTCAACGACTATATATCATATGAGAGTGATAAGGAATTTAAAGGTTTCTATGACAAAAAAAATTATGTTTTAAAACACAAAATATCTTTTTTGAAAAACTATCTAAATTTTGTGACAAAAACAAACAAACCAGGTACTCCTTACACCTGAAGGCTCCTTACACACGTTAAAATAAATTAACAATCATTCCGATCCCATGGAGGACATTTACTCTTAGAAAAAAAAAATTCTCTAAAATTACTTCCACCGCAAACATGTGACCATTTAATGTAAATTAAATACTTCAATTTCGACCACAAGGTTGGCTCCAATAACCTAGATTAGTCACGGGTTTGTTCCATATTGTTTAATTACGACCTCATACTCTTTCCATCTATTGTGCCAATAATGTTTACGACTTCCTACAAACATAACTAATCTAATCACACACGAAAAAGCAATTCATTGAACTGAAATATAATATAAAATTGAATATAATTAAAACAACTCTTATGGGTAGACCCAATTTTTCCTCCTAGGCACTCATACCAGCATTTAAAGCGAAAAACAATCCCTAGAGAAACCGAATGCCGCCAAATTATCTCCAACAAATAGCTACGCTTTCCTCCACGCTTTGTAGCACACCACATGACTCATGTACGCTCATTACAATACCTCCCAAAAAGGGTATAAAGATTTATACACACCTCAGTAAACCATTTCGACGTTATACCTCTGCAACAGAGCGTTGCAGAGCTTGGGCAAATAAGCCTTCGGTCCTAAAATTGTAGAGGCATAACCAACAGGATGGATTGAAAATAAAGCACGTCTTGCAACTCCCCTCTCATTAAGTTCTATACTAGTAGGCGGTAAAAGATTCTTCGAATAACTATTAATAGATAGTTAGGGTTCGAAATAAATGGCAGTTTGGATTCACGCAAGAAAGAATTCTAGGGAACTGTTAGAGCACACACGTGTGTGGAGGTTATTCTGCCCAGTGATTTCTTATTCGATGCGTGCGGGTATATTAGAAAGTAGAGCACATATTCTCTGTAGACTAATTTTTATTCTTCATAACTTTTTGAAAAAAATTTAAGAAGAATGCGCTGCTTTTGTGATAGCGTGCTGGAACAGAGATGGTTTGTTTATTGGGTTTTATTATTTTATTTAATAAGTTCGGTCTTTTATAAGAAAGGAAATAATGAAAAGGAATTTTTTAAATTTAAAATGGATGGAAATGGGTTACACATGTCAATACTTTTACATCATTCTCCTTTTGTTTTCATAACTATCACGAATTGTTTTGTAATTTAAAAATTCAAACTTTGATTTTTGTATCTGTTAATACATAGGCTTTCGAGTTAAAGTTTTCTACTACACAGAACCGATAATTAAACCAGTTCAATATTTAAGCGTATTTTCATTGTTAAGATTTTGGTGTCAAAATTTTGTAAGATTTTTAATATTTAGGGAAGCAATTCAGTCAAAGTAAAACCTATTTCATCAAAAAATAGCGCTTTTTAAGAAAGATCAAAATTCACAGTAATTATTCATGTACAAGTACATATGGTTAAGAAAATCAAGCAGAATTATCAACTTTCTAAAATGGAAATATAAACAAATATTTTTCTTTGATGATACATGCAATTTGTAACGTATTTAATTTGCATTTTTTTACAAAAATATTTTTTTCTGACCAATTCTTCCAAGATGACAGGTTATTCCGCCAGATAAAATTATTTCCTGTAAACTATTCCGAAAAGAAAATGTTTTGTTCCAAATAAACAAGTGTTACAGACTATCTACGATTTTAATGGACAGTATATCCGAAAATAATTTTTTTTCACACAGGTAATTATTAAAACTTTCCTAAATGTTTCCATACGCAGAATAAATATTTGTGAGTAAATCGGGAACCTAATCATTAAAAATTCCCTGGAAGACTACTGCGAAACAAAAGGGACATAATAAAATCTAACTTTGTAAAAGAAAATGTTCAAATCTTGTTCCTTCAACCGACTGTAAGGCTGCCAAATTTGATATACATTCAGCATCTTATAATACTGCTGCCAAAACTATTGCAACATATGAGGTAAAAATTGGCAATAAAGTATTTGACATTTGTGCAAAATTTGGCACAGAAACCTGTAGTGACAGTTTTAGAATATTAGTCGATACAGAAATACCTTCATTCATTAAATTAACATTTTAATTTCAGATTATTAATTGTGGTTTACATTAAAACAAACACATTCCTGCTAAAAATTAAATTTAGTTATTTTAAATTTCCCATTTTTCTAATAACATATTTTATCTTCAAATAAAGCTTTCAGATGAAATCCACGTCCCACAATATAAAGAATTTAACATACACAACTAAATTTTCTTGCATAGTAGGATTATATTCCTCTCTGAAAAACTGAAATTTGAATGAATACAAATTTAAAATCTTACTCATAAAAAATAATTGTTCGATAAAAAGAACACCTTAAAACTAGATAAAGTACAACGAGAGGAATTTATTCTCAGTAACTGATGTTTGCGTTTCCCTGTACTATACATGTATGAATTTGAATGTTTATTAGTCTATTTGGTTGTCTATTGTTGGAAATAAATTACTCGATCCCGCCAGGAGGCGCCTTGTCTCGTGTAAGTGAGAGCGCACGGGTTCATGGGTAATATTTCAGAGTGCTCTTGGATCTTGACCGCGTAAGGCGGGTTATTTTCTAGTATTTGATGTAATTTCTCCTGACCGCAAAAGCGGGTTAAATTGTAATATGGGCTGTTTGGAAGCCTTGTATAGTTTGTAAATAGTATAATTATTTGTTTACGTGTGATTGGTGCGTAGAGACTGTAAATAAATGTGTGATCAAACTAACTGCTCTCCCTATTTTGGCTTGGTGGATATTGTTTTTCAATATCTATTGGTCCGTTATAAAAATCTACACTGTTGATCTTATCGCTCCAAAAAGTTTTGGGAACTTCTCTGATGTGTGAAAGGAGCCATAAGTACGTTCCCACCAAGAATAATTTTTCAAATTTATTTCTGGCGAATTTTTTTTCAAAATCCACCATTTTCACTATTTTCATGTGTTTTTCAGCATATCTTTTTTCCACAAAAGATATGCATTTTAATGAATATTTTTAATTCAACTTGACTTATTAGTTGAAAAATATTGGAGCCGTAATAATTTTTGTTCCTAACTAAATTTATCTACCTTAACTACAACGAACAGTGTATATGGACGACACAGCGAAAAGATTACAAAGTACAGAATCATGAATCTTTTTATGAAGAATCTGTAGGAACTTAGCATGCACCTCAAAGCCATTGCATTGCCAAACTTGCATTTTTTAGTAAGTAAAATACTTAAACAAAAACACATAATTAATATATCAATAACTATTAAAATTTCAGCATAATCATAATTTTACATTGTCAAAGCAAAGTCATGCATTGCCAAACTTGGCGATTTTTTTTTTTTTTTTTTGGCTGAACGTTAAATCCACGAAGCAGACCAGGATAGCCACATTTGGAAAAATACCGCCAAATATTTCCTGTAGCCAAGGCTAGTTGGCCTAAACTGCATCCCAACTATTTAATTTACTTGATGAATTAAAAAACAAGCCAATGCTTCTACTATGTCATTTGACTTGCAATGGCAAATTTGGTAGAGCGTCGTGGTAGAATCTTCATGCCTTCTGATCGAATCTCGTCGAAACATAAAATTTTTTTATTTGATTTTCAAATAATTAATTTTAGTTCCATGTGGGAGAAAAAAAATCATCTTGTTTCCCTTATTTTTAAGATTCTTCTTAATAATGTTGAAGCGATATTCTTGTACGCTCTTGCGAGCCAGCTCTCGAACGACACATTGCAAAGTTATGGTTTTTACGGCCCCTGAAAGATTCAATGTTTTTAAAAAAGGCTAAATTATTTTTGAGAGTGCAAATTAACCAGCCAATTTTTGGCGAATTTTTTTAAAAAAGCGCTAAAATGTGTCAATTTTGGATTTTTAAATGTTTGAAAAGCAATTTCATTAAGAAATCTATTGATCCCAATGAAACAGTATTCATATGGTGTACGGAATGAACATTTTCTCTCTTTTATACAAGACCAAGAAAAAATATTGGAGGGGGAAATGCAAATTTAAACTTGCAAACCCAGTGAGTGAATATTTATTCCCCTCCTCTTTTTCTGTCTTTAGATTTCCGCTCCGCTAAGCACAATTCTGGAACATATTATGTCACGGTCTAAAAAATTTGTGATTATTTATTATTCATAGAATTTTTTGCAGATAGTCATATATTTATTCATTTGTTTATTCCTCATTAAAAATTAAGCTGAAATGTTTTTCTGAAATTTTAAAAGTTATTGATATATTAATTATGTATTTTTGTTTAAGTATTTTACTTATTAAAAATGTTTTATTCTTGGTAGCTGGTTTGTTAAGTTTTTTAATTCACCCGTGTGAAGAAATTAAACATAATTTTCACTATTACTAAATTTTAATTTCTGTTACGGTTAATGAACATTTCGATTTAGTTACAGATCTATTGAAAACAATTGTTATTTCTTAAACTCCATTTGCTTACTTATGAAGGCTTTAAAAATTTTAATTAATGAGCTGCAGGCTTTGTCCCCCATTGGTTTTTAATTTTAACCTTCACTGTTTTCTTAAATTTATTCAAAATAATATTTAAAGATTGGTCTTCATTAAGTTTTTTCTTAATCGTTCTATTTGATTTGTTATAATTTTCAATCACGTTTTATTATGTATCTTATTCGTGAATCAGCAACGATTAAAAAAAAAAAAAAAAAAGAGTTAAGTTAAGCAATCTTGGAAAAGGAATCCCATCGCTTTTAAGTGTTAACTCTGAAAAACACTAAAACATCTCAAGGTTATTTGTGTCACAACCACACAGTTCCACAAAACTACCCCAAGTGTGAATAAAGGGATCTTATACGAACATAAAGGGAGAAAAAAACGAAAGTTCATTGCTTGTATTTGCCCCTCTGAGGGGTAAACTTTCCACTAGGAGAGGACAATAAACGATCAAACGACCTTACAAGCACAGAAGGCCCTTTAATGATACCGAAACTGCAATCCAACTGTTGTTGTAGCGTTCCCCCGCGGCTTGGGATACTGTGTTACCATGGCAACGGATCATTTCGTGTTGCCACTGATAAAATGACAAATAACGCTCACGTCAACGCTCTTATTTCTCATTCATCTCTTTCCCAAAACGTGATCGTTTGGGACATGTGGCATGTCGTGTACAGATGTTATTAATTTTAGTTTGTTTTCGAATTAGAGAAAAATTAGTTTGTTTCTACTTTTATTTAATAAAGCACCCGTTTTTTTGTATTTACGATTCGACTTTTATGTTTTAATAAAATATGTTCACGGTTAAAAAATTAAGCATTAGCAAAAAATAAACTGTCGAGAAGTAAATTAAGTGAGATATTTTTACAGTTACATATTTATCCGTTATTTAATTCAAATTCGTACATTCTTAAAATTAAAATAAAATATATAATCGTAAATTTCAGTGACTGAATCGAATTCTAATGCATTTATAACTCGATGTGTCGCAAATTGGAAAAAGCATATCAATAAAAATCATTTAAATAAGTGTTTTTTTTTTCATTCCATTTTTATCA
This sequence comes from Nephila pilipes, assembly GCA_019974015.1. NCBI lineage: Eukaryota > Metazoa > Arthropoda > Arachnida > Araneae > Nephilidae > Nephila > Nephila pilipes. The sequence continues at coordinate 264,078 of BMAW01067541.1, read as the reverse complement.
TTATTTCCATTTTTACAATTTTTGTGCTAAACAGGAAATTAATGTGTAAGCGAAATATACCGTTTAGCTTGAATATAACGCGATACTTTTTGATTAATCATTTCCTGTTGAATTGTTGACTCGCACTAAATTCGAAATCTAGGTAATAGATGTAATAATATTACCTAATATTTGTTTTACGTAACATAATTTTATTGCCATGAATGTAATCCGAGTTTTTAGTTATTTAAAATAAAAACTTATCTAAATCATACATATTTTATGTAAAATGAGTGAATCACATTAAATTCATCATTTTTTTCTAACTATCGTTATAAAAAAAATTTGTCGGAGCGTTACATTCGGGCTAATATGGTAATACATTAAAAATATTTCTTCCTAAGCAAGTATAAACAAAATATATATGAATTACGTTATACTTTTGTAAAATGTTAAGTGAGTCATTCTTACAAATTATTTTCCTTATTTAATTTTAAAAACACAATATTTCAAAACTGTCATGAGAAGGTAATCATTCTAAAGATCATTAAAAAAACTGAGTTATATTTAGATGTAATTTTACTTCATGAAAACGTTCGTACAAATGGATGATAGAAATTGTTTTGAAATTGAAAATATAATGAGAAAGGGGGAAAAACAAGCTTAATTCAAATTTCACGAAAAAATAACTTAAAATTCCTTACTTTAAATATATATTTATGTATTTATTTTAAATACCTAATTGCCTGTTATAACAAAATATTCAATTCAATCACAGATTTTTTCAAGCATATTAGACACACAATTTAGAGTCGAGAAGTCAAACCCAATGAAACAAATAATTCAATTTAAAATAAAAAATAATCTCACAATTTGCATCTTAAAATGCATTTACTCAATTGGGGGGGGACTGTATTTACTAAAAACGACAATAACTTTCAACATCAAGTGAAAGTTCAACAAAAGTTCTAAGCCAGAATATTTACGATATCATTAGTTTAAAAAGGAATAAATTGGATTTAAAAAAGAAATAAATATACTTTAAAAAATAACACAAAAAGAATGCGGACAATATTCTAATCTTGTTACCAACTTCTAAATTACATTTAGAAAGGAATGGATGAAATGCAAGACGATGAAATCTTTCTTCGGATTGGTTCTTTTCGATGATTCTCAAAGATCAGACGATAATGATTGCTGGCACAAGCAGACATATTTATCTTGGTGAAATTCGAAAAATTTTCACTCATTATTTTCCTACTGCTGAATGGATTCCTTTGTGAGTTGAAATCAAAACCTCATCTAATTTATTAAAGAAGCAACAGCTGGGTGAATTGACATATAATGCCGCTATCTGAGAAGATGCCAGTTAGTTTACTGGAGAATTTAATTGGATTATTTTCTTTCAATTAATATCGCCAAATCAAACGAAATCGTAACCTACGTACGTGACAGCCATTTAATTCGCAATCGAGAGTAAGCGGCATTAAGGAAATTAGTTTCACTCTTTCACGAAAGACACCGTGGAATATTGATAATTTAATTGGATCAGTTACCAACATTCATTTTCACTGGATTATTTTCTTTCGATTTGACTGATTTTGGATGAATCATAACTGGATGGATCATAACTTCTATGACAGCTAACGAAATTGAAGTTTAATGCTATAAGGAATTTTTAGCTTGACTCTCTTTCACAACATATCATAGAATATTAGTACTTTTCGCCTCGCGTTCCAAAGTTACGCTAGAAAAAGGTTTTAAGTTCAATGAATATCTTTCAAAACTTAGAAATTATACAAAAAATAAATCTTTTATGCATGTTTTGGAAACACTTATTGGGATCAAACTATTTTAAAAAATAAAATCTTGAATTTTTTAAAATTGAAATAAAAACAGTTTAAAAAAGAAAGTAATTTAGAGTTTGATTAAATATAAATCATAATTTTTCTTATTTTCACAATATATGCTCATTTTTTAAGGAAAAAAAGTAATTTTTAAAATAAAGGTTGTAAATATAAAAATTTCGCAATTTAATTCGCGTTTAAGTTGTACGTTTTTGCTTTAATTAAACTGTGGCATTGAGCAATTTGTGATTTTCTCTTGGCAAACCTTAGGGACTTTATAGAAAATTGGATTGTTTCAAATTACACTGTCATCCCAACACAAATGAAAGGTGATTAGGTAAAATAGATGACGATAGAAGTGAAATGAATAGAATTAGAAATAGTGATATGTAAATGAAATATAATTGAGAAGAAAATAAAGGAAAATAGAAGATGTCAGGCTGAAAATAATTATAAATTGAATAAAAGCATCGGCATTAATCTTTTGGATATGAATCGAATCAATCTTTCGAATGAATGAAAGTCTTGAGAAAAGAATAGACTGTTTGCAAGAAATGGTTGAATCAAAACGAGAGAACTGGTAAGCGAAGATTTTATTAACTGATGCTAATTTAGAACTGACGAATTAAGTGGGATTCGAGAGAGAGAGAGCAGCTTTACCTATTCTTCAGTAATTACTAATAAAGTATTTTATCTTTCTCTAACAAACCAAATGGAGTTCAATAATTATTGACTGTGTTTAGTAAAGATGGCAGTAGAATTAAATAATAAAGATAGGGCATTATACAAATCCAATCTTATTTTATAAGAAACTTTTAATGAAAATATTACATCTGGACACCTTCATACTGAGAATGAGTATTGAGAATTAAATCTTAGGCTGAAATGTGATTGTATAAAAAATATTATGTAAAGAAATAATTGGAAAAAAATACATAAAAAGAATGCATGCAAATGTATATGTTCCTCGTTTTTAATTTAAATCAATTTTTCTTTTTCTTCTATCAATTTCATACTACAATTTTATGCTCAAGGTTATGATTATTTTCTATACTCACTGGATTTAAATGAATCAAAGCATGTGAAATATAAAACCATAACACATGCCCGGCAATTAAATTACACCTGCCTTTTACATGATTCTAAAACGAAACTCTAAAAATGTACGCAGATGTTTTGAAGATAAAGCAAATGAATTTAAGTACTTAATTAACTTTAAAATTATATGACATTCGAATTAATCAGTATAAATATTACGCTCAATTAGTAGTCATTTACTAAACTTCCTGATCACGATCTTCATGCGCAGAAATCACAAATAAATCATTACTTAAATTTCCCGTGTAGCCACATTTCAAAGTGAATCCAATTACATTAGAGTGCATTTTGATATTTCAGTTTGAGAAATACATATTTTATAATTAATTTCATTGTCAAACAAATTTATGTTGCATTTAATTAAAATCTAATTTACACCCAATTGTTATTTTTTTTAAAATTCAAATAGCAGAGATTCGCAACACTTGTATCCGAAGGAGCATAATAATTTTCAAAGTATCAATTTGCGTAAAGAAAACTGACATAGGGGACACAAAAAAATGCAGACAATACTAAATGCATTCTGATAAAATATTTTCTTTTCCCTTAAAGTCTAAAGATTTGAAGGGGAAAAGAAGATCTATTAATACGCTTCCTGGTAATTATCATTACTTCGAGGGAAAACTAGTTTCAAAGGGGAAGATAAAACGAGGAAAAACAATTTCAAAATTTTGTAACACATATAGTTTGTATAAACAATTCCTGCAACAATTTAAACGTTGTTCGATCAAAATAAAAATTAGTTAAATTTCACTCTAATAGTAATAATCAAAATAGGAATGGTGTAGTATTAACAAAAAACGCACAGGGAGTTTAGGACGTGTTACACCTTAGCATTATTCCCTATAGTCAAATGATGAAAACTATACTTCGAGTGTTGACACTTTTCAAACTTGTAAAAATATGCATCAATTTAGGTTTGGGTATACATATAAACGCAACAATGTTATCATTCTGCTTGTGTATTATTTTTTGATGTTTTTAAAATTTCGAATTTTCAACCCTCGCATTAAGTCACAGTCCTATCTTTTGAAGTTAGTTGGTTGGAAATTAACACAGTGGCAATGGGACCGCCATCGTTTACAGCCAACTTGTAAAATAATGTGGATATTATCCGATCTGTTGTGTTTTCATAATCACAAGAGATACTCTAGAGACTCTGCTCCATTTTATGAGTAGTAGCCTATATTCTCTTATTTCATACGGCGAATATTTGGCGGAATTGGACTCGAACTCTCGACCCGAAGGAACATTTCTGGACACATCAAGCTCAAGCTACCAGTAACTATAACCTCCATGCTGTTATCCATTATAAACATAAAATTGCCGTTTAAAAAATCCAAATAAAATATAAAAGAAATTCCTATCCAAAAAAAAAAAAAAAAAAGATTGTGATATCAATGAAAACTTTTCAGTTTTAATTCATCGACTACAACTACTAAACAGTCTACCACATAGCTCTACAACAAATGAAACCAAATAGGTCGATATCTGCAATTTTTGCTAACAGACAAAATTAGAGGAGCTAAAATTAAGATCACACTTTTTTTTACAAGAAACATTACAAAAATGTATCAGGAATTTACATTACAACATATATAAGCAAAATTTTTTCCTTACTCACATACCCAACAAAAGAACCCCCCTTCCCTCTCCTCCTTAAACCCAAGACCTGATCCCGGACTTAAAAGTTTGAACCAACCATTGAGAAATAACCCAGGTTCAAAAACACGAGTCGCCGACTTGCAAAACCCACCCTAATCGGATTTCCAGCTCTGTGTCCGTCGTCTTATCCCAGTGTTTACAGGCATTATTCTCCAGCAGGGTGGCAGTGACCAACAACCTGCAGGGCACGCAATGTACTTTCAATGGACTCCACGCTTGACCGCCCCTGCGTGGCGCTGCACGCTTTGCGTGCCCTGCTTCCCTGGAAAGCGGTGTTTAGTTGCGACGACAGCTGCTATAAATAAGAATGTAGATTGATGTAGAAGCGCAGGCGCTTATTGTGTTTCAGGTGTGTACTGGATGTCATATGACAACTGTGTACAAATGAATTTGCTGTAATTGAATAACTATTTTGGATGATTTCGGGTCTTTTTTTTTTTTCGTTGCACTTCGGTGGAACCACATTCGTAATAGCTGCAGTCAGTTTTAAGAGAAGAAAATAACATGAGAAAAAAAAAAAGAATTCTTAGGATTTTTTTTTATTTTAATCAGGTAAACAACTGCTGAAGTTACATATTGGAAAATGAGAATATTATATCCTTGATAAATTGTATTTTAACGCGGCGCTTAGAAGCAACGCGAGAGATATTGTCGGCGGAACACATAGTTTTGAACCTCGGTCGACTTACAAGGACGACACCAGAGCTCCCACCTTCATCTCCAAATTTCCACGCCACGTCAAAGAGAGATGTGCGATTAGCGGTATCAGTTATTGCAGCAATTTTTTTCAGTAGTTTCTATTTTTAGAGTTGTCAGGCATGTTTTGGATTGGCGTAATTCTTTTAACCAAGTTGAAAATAATTTCCATTCTGCCAATCTAAAGACAAAATGGTGATATTTGGTTTGGTTTTATTAACGTCGCACTAGAGGCAACACGTGGGCTAATGGTGACGGACCTCGTGATTTTGAATCTCGGTCAAGTGACGAGGACGACACCTAAACTGGCATCCCTCTCTCCCAACTTCCACACCACTCCAACGGGAGGATTTTGGGCCACGACAGCTTTAATGTGCATCTGTCCCGGCTACACGGTGGGTCTTTAGTGGCATCAAGGCTCGAACCTAGGACTCATCGAAACCGTCGGCCATAGAGTCCGATGCCTTAACCACTAGGCTACCGCGGCCACAGACGAAATGGTGAAATGATTACTGAAATACGTGTCTGATTTCATTTTCAAACGTCCAATAAAACACCCATACGGAAAAATCTGCAATTTTGAATCTGAATATCTCTATTCCAAGTCAACAATTTTTACGGAAATTATCATTACCCTGGACTAGTATGCAAGAACAAAAACCGGAAGAAAATCTAATACACTTAATATATTCTAAACGAGGCTCTTTAAAGAAATCCACCACATATTACGGTCGTGAACTAAGTTAATTAAATATTCCCTTCAAATAAATATGAGATGAAGGGGGAAAAAAAGGGATTTTTTATCTGAAAATTCAAACAAAATAAACAAAAGATAAAAAACATTTTAAAACAATACATCTTAATAAAAATGCATTTATAATACCCATGTAGACAGCTGGAGCCAGAAATTGTGAAGCACATAAATCCTTCATAATTCATTCCTATACAAATATGAAACCTACACACCTATTCAGTTCACGCCAAAGCATACATGACATCGCGCTGTACCTATGATGTATAGCGCCTTTAATGAAAACCTGGGAGGCAGGGCGCTTAAGATATCATTAATCTTACTCTGGTTGTATCGCAGTTTTAATTCATTTTCACTCTTGGCGTGCGTTAAGTAAACAGCGACTTTTTTTTAGCGCGTTTTAGATTTTCGACATTTTCTACATCACATTCATAAGCGTGAGAAAAAATATTACGGAGGAAAGAAGAAATGGGGGAAAGTTTTATCCTCGAATGGTTTGATATTTGTCGAAGTCTTAAAATAATAAGTATTATTAGAAAAGAGTATTGAAATCTATTCAAATATTTGAAAGACTTAAAATGTGAAGTTGGCACGATTAGGGTTTTATATTTGAAGCCAATAACTCCAGTTTACTCGCCAATATAACCTGATTTATGGAAGAAATGGCAAATGAAAAAGTAAAACAAACAGGCTAGATATTTGTTTTACACGACACCCAAATCGAAAACACGTCTGTCACGAATATGATTGTGAAAAATAAAATTACACAGTTCCACGTAACACGATGCTTTAAAACCTGTTAATTAAATTATTTTTTTCTAGGGCTTAATTCAAATTAAAAATATTTTTACATAAATTCACAATTTTTAAATGTGAGTGATAGAGGGTTTTAATGGTGTTACAAGAGTCAGGTATAATTATATTGCTCCAAAAGAAGGAATGAGTAATGTTCTAGCCCTTTGAAAAAAATGGAGAAAAAAAAATTGTTGACACGGAGAGTTGAAAATAAAAGATCTCTAGAGTATTCCGGGGGTGCGTCACCAGTGTTTACCAAAGATAGTAAGCCTCATGGGAAAGAAAAAGATCATTAGGATGTCTCGGGGTAATGATTTTCATTCCTACATTTAGAAGACAAAACTTTGAGGGCCACAAGTTTTTAAATTATAAGACAACAAAATATTTGTAATGTCTTAATGGCTCAGGAAGGTATGCAACACTAATTCAGCCTAGAGTATTATGTTTATTTACGTTTCACAAATATCCATTACTATATAAAAACACTTTATACATTATCAGCTCCCTCATGATGATTTAGAAATAAATTCAACTCTGATATTTTTTCAGAAATCATACCCATAAACCAAAATTAAATACATACTCAGATGCCTTCTACATATATTTCTTCTAGAGGCGACTTACTATTTTCCCACACATTCTCTTTTTACTCGCTTCACTTCATATCTAACTACAATTCTTAACTTCAAATCACTCATACGGAGTGAAGCAAAAAGTAGGATGGTTGAGGGCATGACAGTATTTTAAATTCAAATCTTTTTAATTTTCAATTCATTATTAATTTTTTCGAGTGAGTGAGTGAGTGAATGAATGTAAAGTTTATTGGCGCAAGAGCCAGATATGGCTATGCTGCGCCAAACAAGATTAAACTGTGGTCTAGACGTGAAGGTGAAAAAAGGTAAAAGTGGTTGACAAGAAGGAGGGTCGAAAATAGAGAAGAATCGCTAGGGTATCCCGGGAGTGCGTCACCCGTGTTTACCAAAGACAGTAAACCCCATGGGAAAGAAAGATCACTAGGGTACCTTGGGTTCGTGAAGCCCATACTTACCTGAAGAAGGAAAGTCCCTGAGGTCCCCTGATATAATCCCCAGGGGCAGGGTGCCCGGCTATACCCCCTGACGCTGGGTACCCATTTTAGTCGCCTTTTACGATATGCATGAGCTACAGTGAGACTATTCTGTCATCCCCGGTCACCACACGGGTCATTAATTTTTTCGAATGCTTACACGATTGTCAAAAAACGTCATGCCTTTTTATTCAAATTAAAACCCTTTAAAGACAGCTTAATTGAATTCACCTACACATATCAAAACTGTCATTTTCGAAAAGATAATATTGCATCATATTCAATCTCATTCCAAGATAATTTGGCTTTGAAGCTTTCGTAAACATGTAGTTATTTCGCTGCAGAAAAAAAAAGTAATACCAAACACAAAGGCTACTCTCATTTGGCAGGAAAAACGAAACCGTGCCCAAATAACAATTTTTCTAGCTTATCACAACTGTCATATTTAACAATACAATGAAACTAACAATAATCGTCTTCATTATGTTTCGAATAAGTTTGATAATAAAGGGTTCTTTGACTCACAGTTCCAGCATGTCGGCACCGAAATTGAGAAAAGATGGCAATGAAAAAAGAATGATAAACTTTCAAACAACTGCTCTTGCAGGCAATACAAGACGTGCAAGAAAAAAGATCATAGAGGTGAAAAGAGATAACGTTGAAGGGGGAAAAAAACGTCCGGAAGCAGAAGTCTTTTAAAGTGACTGATGACGAGGTTATGAAGATAGCAGCGCCTCCTCCGAGACAGTGAGGACTCTTGGAGAAATAGTGTACTTGTCACACTAGGTACTATTATCGATTTCTATAGATAAGAATAATATTTTTTTGGAGAAAAGGGAGAGTAAGTAATCGAAAGTTTTATTTACGACAAAAATCTGAAGCGAGTAAGAAAATGATGAATTACTTGATGTTATGCAAAGAAGAATTTTCCTTTTAAATTATGGAAGAAATTTTTGTTTTTAAAAAAAAATCGATTTTTATTTTCGTCTTTACTTTTTCTTAAAATTTAGTTAAAATATAGACGCCGTTGCTTCATATTTTTCACTTGTAAAACAAAAGCATTTTGTTAAAAGAACTTTTTAATGACTTGTGCTTCAAAAGGTAATCATAAAATGTTTAAACAAGCCTTTTTGATATGTAGCCAAAAATAACTCATTTTAAATGCATTTTTTAAAAAATGGAAATTTTATTTTAAAATAAAAACCATAATAATTGGTTAAGTTTAGAGGAAATAGATCAGCGTCCTTCCCAGAATATACCGATAAATACATTTGATTTGCTTCTTTTCATAAGATATCTTTGTATAAATAATTATAAGTAATTATCCTTTTTGAAAAAAAAATAAAGAAAAACAAAAAGTCCAATGAAAAGAAATTAGTTTAATTTTAAAATTAAGAAGCTTAAGATTGTATTCAATGGCAAAAATGACACAGAATTTTAATTCTTACAAAGAATGTATTACATTTTTTGGGGTTTTTTCCAATTAGATATTATGTAACATTAGGTATCTGGAAATTTAATTGGAAAAAGAAAAGTAGAGAAAGTTACATTTGTGAAAATTTTGTCGATAATGAACCAAGATTTAAAGAGATTCACTGACCAATCAAATTTCCTCGATGCTTTATTTCAATCAATTTCAGACTTATGATACGGAAACAAACTTTAATATGCTTTACCACAAATAGGAAATGGAGAAAAATTGCTTATAAATTAAATAATTTTTCAAATGGGAATTTATTTTTTACGATAAATTTATATTCTGTGCGAAAACAATTAAAAAAAATTACAAATTGTCTTAAAATTACCCATTTAAGATTAAGAAATGTTTACCAAATTTGTCAATAATATTTATTTTAAAAAATGAAAATACTGTTTCAATGCAGATTATTAATTATCTCATCTATATACCATTACAAAAATAATGTAGGAACAAGAAATTTTTTTTTAAATGTATCAAATGTTTGAACAATTGAAAAAGTGAATTACCAGTTAATGTTTCGAACATCTATTCAATAAAATCGCGCATGTTTTTGCCATTGAAGGAAGATACTATTTATGACACTAATAAAAGAGTAAGAAATTCTCTTCAAAAGATACTTAAAAAATCATTAGTGAAATGTTTTGTAAAGAAAACAACGGTAAAGATTACGCGTCGTTAACTCCTGGAGCAGAACAGACATCAAATTTCTCTTTTTAATACCCTCCCCCCCCCTTTTTTGTATTTTAAAACCAAAGCTTTCACAGACTGGAATAATAGGAGTAACAGAATTCAAAGTGGATTAACTAAAGAATAGAAATCCTTATCCAATAAAAATATTTAATTTCTAAATTTACTAAAAATGTAAATCTGTATAAATCATCGTATTTCACAGAGATAGATGAAATTAGCTTTGATAGCCACAAACACAATCCAATTCCAACCAGTGTTAAGTGTATCAATATATTTATATGCAATGTCTTTGGACATGTAAAGCAAATGAAACGTTTCATTATTAGCTTCACTAATTAGATTTAGGATTTGACGGACAACATCCATTCAGACACACTGAATAATTAGAACTACAAATCGTCCACATTATATTTAATATATTTAACTTTTATCAATAGAATGGTTTCAGTTTATAGGAAACCCACAATATATTTTTATTGTGGATATAAAAAGCATGAATATTTGGAGGGAATTATTATCGGACAATTAATTGCTCAATGGATCTGTAAATCTGAACAATCATTGCGTGATATGCAAAAGATTCATACAGTTATCGTTGATCTATGATACTATTTCTGCCCCTCGTATGGATTTAGTATACTCGAAAATAGTCCAAACACTGCTATAGACAAATACATATGGATATCACTCTGTATGAAAAAAATATTCCTTTGGATTTTATAACTCTTAGAAATTGAACAAATAACAATGTAAAGCTAAATTGCAAAATAATTTGAACTTATTCGTATGAAAATCATTCAAGAATCCAGAAATCAAAATAGTAAATTTAACTCAAATAAGACATTAATCAGTATTAGACAACACGTGACTATGTCCTCGCATCTAATCATTATACCCCTCTATTCATAAGGCTTCTCGAACTTATTTTAAATTTGATAAATTCCCCCCCCCCTTTTAATTAATGCATTGCGATTCATTTTCGATCTTATCAGCCATTTAATTTATAACCAAAATGTTTATAAACAATAAAATAGATATTTTAAATATTTTATAGACTGTGTGTGGTATATATTAAATGAACACACACACTCTCTCTCTCTGAAATAATTCTAGAAAATGAAATGATTTCTCTCTCTCTCTCTCT
>BMAW01067541.1:211651-252767 GCA_019974015.1 Nephila pilipes | reverse complement strand
TATATATATATATATATATATATATATATATATATACTGAAAATATATGAAAGAATAATTTAAAATAATTAAAAAGACAAAAAACCAGAAAGAAATGTAACAATGAAAGAAAAATAAAAGAAAATATGGAACCCAGCAAGTCAAAAAGCAATATCGGGCTGAGGACCGATTAAGCGGGGTTAAACTAGTTTAATGGTACCAACCTTCCCCCTTTGCGACTTGGTAGGCTGAATTAGGAAATCCAAATTGCAAAAGAGTTCATGATTAAAAGATGCAAACAAATTCAGCGATAAAATCTACAAAAATAAAATCTATAATTCCTGGTAGGCTGAATTGGGAAATCCAAATTACAAAATAGTTCAATGATTAAAAAATGCAAAAAATTTCAACGATAAAATTTACAAAATAAAATCTATCATTCTAAAAATTATCAACAGATCAAAATATAAAAATTACTTACAAAATTCAAAGAAATGAAGATTCAAATATGTGAGTAGTAAGACGGAATTTTCTTTAAGCTTCAAGATGTATCATACTATATATATAGAGATTTCCTTTATAATTCCTCTATATGAAGGCTAAAACCAGGATTAAGTTGACTATAGCTAAGAATATTTCTTAGCTACAGTCTAGACTTAATCCCGGTTCGAATAACTTAAATCGAAAAACACCAATTAATTTTTCATGCCTAAAAATCCAAGAGCGGGGAGTTTTTTTTTTTAGATGGAAATCCACATTAGTGAAATTTAATAAAATCACATCCAAGAGGTGTCAGTTAAATAAACAGTTTTCCATGTTCTTTTATAGAATAAAAATTCTAATAACTTCTAAATTACACAGTTCAAATAACTCGGTCTAATCGGGAGATCAAAGAGTTTTATTTTACTTTATTTTCAATTTTGAAGAAATATGCCTGATACACATTGGTGTTGTTTTAACTACGTCTTCAAGAAATTGTCTCGTTGCATACATATTTAGGTGAAACGCTAGCAATGCCATCTGTCGTGTCGAAAGAATATTCACAAACATATGTCCTTTAAGAAACTATTGCTACTATGCATTCGTATTGTCTAAAATCTATTATTTTTGATCAATTTTAGATGCAAAAGTACCTATGAGATGAATGGGTTTTGTTACATTTTCAATAGACTAAAGCAATAAGTAACAGAAAGAACTGAAATGTTGTCAACATCAAAATATTTTAATACTTTTCCACTAGAATACAGAAAAAAATATTGACGAAAATGAAATGATTTCTAACTCAAAATTTTGTTTTATACCGAAGCAGCATCCCACAGGTCTCAGACTGGTTACTCATGGAAAGTTACTGTGTGTGTGGTTGCTGGAGTTCATACCAACCTAAAGCCTATTTTATTCAAAAATAGTTGCGCTAAAGAGATTGATCATCAAAATACCATATCTCAATTTGTATACGCCCCCTACTCTTCGCATCAACCTCTCTGGATGCAGCGACTGTTTTCAATTCGTCCCAAGCCGGAAGAGGAGAGAGTGAGAGGGGCGAGATTCAGTGGGTCGCCCCAGCAATCCATTTTCAAGATGAAAGATGATGCCACCCTCACATCCTAGGACAGAAACATGGATTGAATTGCGAACGAATACTCGGTATCAGCGATACTCACATGAGGCTTTCGCTCTTTTCCCCCCCTGCTAGCGGTGGTAATGCCACATGCAGAATAGAAAAAAAAAGTTTTATTTCTTTTTTTCTTTATCAAAGACGAATTTTCGGTGAACTTGCACGTTTTGGGTCTTCTGGGTGATTTGCTCCAGACTATCTCGATAAAAGGGAAGCGAAGTGATATGCGATAGTTACCGTGGGACGTAAGTTTAAAAGAGGAGTGCTTGCAAAGCGAAAAATGGTTCAGATTACCAAGGAAACCATTATTAATCTATGCAAAGGGGACACACACGTATTTCAAAAATATGAAGGGGAAAAAAAAGAGGTGGACTTTTTTAATAAAGAAATAAATATAAATGCATATACTAAAGAGAAAACTTGATAATTTAGAATTTCAAGGGAAATGTTAAAAATTTCGATTTGTTTTGGTTAGGTTTTTATTAACTTCGCACAAGAAGCAACACGAGGGCTATTGGTGACGGATCTCGTAATTTTTAACCTCAGTCAAGTAATGAGAACGACGCCTGATATGGCTCACCCTCTCCTAACTTCCACACCAAGCCAACGTTAAAAATTTAATGAGTTGTCAATTTAGCAAGTATTTCAGGATACAAAAGATGTAATGTCTGCAATTTCGATTAACTGTGTCCTGGTGATTTCAAAACTCTTTCGACTTTTCGCGTAAGATACTTTCACTTATCTTTTTGTAATGACACTGGTTGAATCATGCCAACAAAAATTCTTCTAAATCAAGAAACTCAGCTTGTCTTTGTCTTTTGGCAAGGTAAATTGCTGCTTGATTCATACCTATGCAATACTTTGGTTTCATTCTTAATTACTACCAACGGAGTGCTTTCTGATAATCCATATTGAACTACCATGTCTGTCTTCTACAAATTTTTTTTACCGTGTTGATAAAGTCAACTTTTTCACTTAAAAGTTTTCAATTTCTGTTTGTTACTCATATTATAACAATGTTTGTTCTCCAAACAAATAAGTACCGATTGATAGTAAATTTCTTTTAAACAAAGAGCCAAAACATGCACATAACTTATACAGATGTGTTACCTAGAAAATGTAATGAATAAAAATGTATGTTTTAAAAACATACATTTTTATTCATTAAATTTTGAACTTTTAAAAGTCAAATTGTACTTTTAAAAATCGAACAAAAGCATCAAACATTTCCGTGAATTAGTTGAAAAAATTTAAGATTTTATTGTTTCAATTTTGAGGGATCCACAATGTGAAATTACATTACTAACTTCGACACATTGAGTCCAATTTTTAACTTCGAGTTACATTGTTGAAATATACATTAATGCCTGATAGAGAAATGCGGCCATTGTGGTGTAGTGGTCAGCATGTCTGACATCAAGCATTACCGATCCAAGTTCGATTCCCGGTAGCTTCAGCTGAGGTAACTAGTCATGGGACATTTAAGTCCTTCATTCCTCTGGAGTCAATAAATGAGTACTCTAACCACCCTGCGTTCAAGCGCACCACCTAGCGGTCGTCGGAGGAATGATGACAACTGAAGCGCTAATACCCAGCAAGCTAAGCGGAGGAGCTATCAAGTAAACATAGTATTCCTCGCCGAGAATTATGTGGATCTGTATTATGTTAAACCTCAATTGTTTTTGTCCTTAAATTTGTTGAATCCTCAAGTGTAATGTCTAAATAAGCATAATTAAATCAAATAAGTTATTCGTCATTTAGATAGTTTTCTCTAATTGAATCTCTTATCCCTCACGGAATGTACAGCATGGTGCCCATGGTCATAGTACTAAGTTCGCTTGGGAAGTTGACTAGGGATCCACTCGGACTGGACACTAGCTAGTAATATGCGCTGCAAGCCTAAAGGCTGCAGGAATGGAGATAGGCATCACCTGACTGGACTTCTTAGGCCCGGTCAGACTTTAATTTAATAGGACTTAAACTTTCCCTTTAACTTGGGGGAATAATATTTTTTTCGAGTAACAAAGTCTAAATAATTCTATATGCCACGTATTTATAGGTTCAATGAAAGGAAATGGCTACTTTCTTCGTCTTACTGAGGATCACGAGTTAAAGAGGCCCAAGTTATCTAGTTTCCACCGTAACATTAAAAAAAACAATGTCAATGCCTACAGCCAGCGAGTTGCAGTGTCAATGCCTACAATCAACGGGTTGCAGTGTAAATGCGAGGAAACAGGCATGGGAGCTTCCCGATACTTCCTCAACTATTTATTAACATTTAGAAATATTCTAAAAGAGTTTAAATAAAATTTGGAATTTTATAAAATGTGACTATTTTTTTTATAAATACTTGAGTTGCCATAACAGTCTGATAGTAAAGCGGCGAGTTTCGCAGTTGGAGTGTGATGGATTTGAATTTCAATGCCACCACGGGGAACCCTCGTGTTGATTTATTCAAATGACCTAAGGGTTATCATTCTGATAATTTGAAATGTTAAATTATCGATAAAATAAAACAATTCGCTGTTTCACAGCTTTCGTGAGGCGTTAAACCAAATTGAAAACAATAAATCGATTGAATTAAAATAATTCGAATCTGTACTTCATGCATCATAGATACTTGCTGTTCTTTATTAAGAATATCTGGATTCTGAGACAAATGAAATTAAAATTGAATTACTTCTGTTCACACACTGTCGCAAAAAAAAAATTACAAAAACTAATGCGATGAGGAAATTACATAAGAGGAAATTTATTTGCATGTCTACACATAAAACAATGCTTTTGCAATTAATTTTCTGCCCCAGGAGAATTGTCATTAAGCATAACTGTATTTGAAATCAAAGTCCATTAATTCATTTAAAAAAAAGGATAAAATCAAACACTTATACTCGTTTAATGAAAGTTTTGTTGAGTCTCGCGGTAATTGTCAGTATTTCCTTAAGATTTATTTCCTAGTTTATCCAGTCAAAAAGGGGGGAGGGAGAGGAAACTTTCGGGTTTTTTCAAAATTTTCTTGTTTCTCAAATCAATATTGCCAAGGGAACAAAAAATCGAATCTGGACAGTTTACTTTCAAAGGTGAATGCTTTTTTAATGATCTTGCATTCATTACTCAAACTATTTCCTGGAATTTCCGTATGACAACTCATTCCGTTCAGAGTTAAAAATTCGATAATTCTCTACATAAAATTCGATAATTCCCTGTTATTCCCAACACCATTATTTTAGCTATTTCATACAGAATTTTTTTTTTTTTTTGCACTGTACAAGAAAATTTTATACTTTAAAATAAAATTATCTGTCTTAGTACCAAATCGAGAATAAATTTTCTTATTATTACTGTGGCATGTTAGAATAATATTTCTTTGAAAACTCTGCTTACATTAAGCACATTCTGATCAATTTATTTTATACCGAATATGTTACATTAAATTAAAGTTTTATTTGAATATTATTACTCTCAATACAGTCTCCTTGAGAAAAATACCGTACGTTATGTTTAAAAATAAATTTTTCGTATGACTATCTTTAATAAAGCTTTTAATATTGCAAACTAAAATATTAAAAGCCACGCCTACAGTTTTATTATAAAAGATCAAATCACATATTTTTTTTTTAAAAAAAACCATTCAGCCAGGAAATGAATCAATTTAACAGAACTAAATGAACGCGTTAAAATTTAATCGCGCAAAAATAAAGTCAGGAGGATTATTAAAAAATACCAGCAACACATGATTTGATGATGAATGTTTTAGATAATCAAATATACGTTTATTTTACTAAAAGTTTTGCAAGACCATGTCGTGTTTAAATAATCTCCCAAGTTCCCAAGAACGTAACATGTCCCAGATATTATTTCCATGAGCTTTTTTTTTACCGAGTTCACACGTGCAATTAATTAGGTCAAATAAAATGAAAAATTTCGAAGAACAAAGTATCTTTTGTTCCAACAATGAAGACGAGTCCTTGCCAATTTGAATAAGCCGATTACGTTATAAACATGCAAGAGTTTTTGTGCTTCCCAGAACAAAGAGCATATATATGCTATGATTCATTGCTCTCTAGACACATTGAGATACTACACGTGCCAGATCTCAAGCTTTTGAGGAAGAAAAACAAATTTAGAATCAATAGTACCAATTTGTTAAATGTGATGAATAAGAAATATCGGTTTACACAGCTTGTTCAGGAGTATATGCATACAAATATCTTTTGAAGTTTTGACTATTCTAATTTGCATTTATTTAACATTTTTATTCTGGTTCTCAATCGTATTGAAGTCGGGGAACATTAAATAGACTATTTTTTTTCGCTGAACATTTACAATATAACATAAGCTTTAAAGCGGAGTAGGTTAAACTTTTCGAATGAGTGAGTGAGTGAATGTAAAGTTTATTGGCGCAAGAGCCAGATATGGCTATGCTGCGCCAAACAAAATTAAACTGTGGTCTAGACGTGAAGTTGAAAAAAAAGGTAAAAAAGGTTGACAAGAAGGAGGGTCGAAAATAGAGAAGGATCGCTAGGGTATCCCGGGAGTGCGTCACCCGTGTTTACCAAAGACGGTAAACCCCATGGGAAAGAAAAAGATCACTAAGGTGCCTCGGGGTCATGATGCCCGTACTTACTTGAAGAAGGCAAGTCCCTGAGGTCCCCTGATATTAAACTTTTCGAAATCAAAGGCCAATGAAAAACCCCGGCATGAAGCTACCCCTGTTTCAAATAGTTACTTTTATAAAGGAATAAAATACTGAAAGTGATTGATGTATATATAATTAAAGATCACTGAAAATTACAACACTTAACAGAAAAATTTAATATAAGTGATTGTTGAAAACACCAGCAATATTGGAATGCATAAATGATAAAGCCTCTCGTATCTCTTCCAAATTACGTCACAACCCTTCCCCTGAGAATCGTTGTGACACTGTTATATAAATCTCATGTCACTCTGCCGTCATTTTGCCAGAGGGCGCTTCTTCAGTGGTAGGAGAGCAGAGCAAGAGGTCAAGTTTTTGAGTGGAAGGCAGAAACAGTTTAATAATGCATCTATACCCTTTGTTAATTTCTCATGTTTGTTTTAATTAATATCATGGTATTGATTTCATGATATCATTTATATAATTAAAAGTTTATAAATGCGATTGTAATTATAATCCTATACAAAAGTTATTTACTCTGCATAAACTTTTTATTTTTTTTATTTTTTAATAGTATATTTGATTTTTTCGCTCAACATTTGAAGAGTTTCACAGTTCACCAATGATTCACGGATTTAGAACCACGGCATTAGATAGCCAATAGCAACAATTTTAGCTTCTTGGTCCCAGAAGAGTACACATAAATAAGGTCCAAAAATTAAATTTTAATAACAAAGGACAACGTTTATATCATTAATATTTAGTGTAAAATACATTATCTGCAGAATTTGAAATGTTTATTAAAAAATTTCCACACATTTTAATTTTTTATTTAAACGAACAATTTGGCTTTTATTCATGATTGAAGCATTAAAAATTCTAATTCCTACATGTCACGAACATGTGGGGAACAATTCCTAATGTTAGAATTTCTGTTTTTGATTATAAACCAGAATGCATACATAATCTGACGGTTTTTGTTCAAGCTGCAGCAAAATTAACTAACCACTTTACATTTCAATAATATGTTCTCAAATGATATTACCATGGACAAAATCTTGATTAATTTATATTAAAATTACATTACGTTTTTATAATAGGCTGTGTTATAATGCATTGTATATTACCAAAGAAATGTGTAACTATTGTTGGAAATACTTCTTGTGCTCCAATAAACATTCAAACGACTTAAAAGGAAGTTGAGTTCAACTCAGATTAAATGAGTTCGAACTTACAAATTTCATTTACTTTAAAATAGCGTGAATTTTATGTCACAATAGAGAACATAATAAATTATCACATAATTATCTAAACCACATTCCAGAAGCGAAGACCATATTCGAACTGCTTGCTTTTTCTTTTGACTTCAATTATACATCAGGTGAAGACTTTAAGGTCTTCAATGTCCAATATGTGTCTGTTACTACTGAAAAATATCTTTGGTGGAATCCAGCCCATGACCTGCAAAAGGCTACAGCAACCCTCGAAAACAATTTGAATGGAACAACTGTTTACAAACGCGGCGAAACCTACATGCATAGCAAATCATTTCTGCACTGATCAGCGAAGCCTCGAGACCCGTGCCTCCCTCTTTCCAAATCCCATGAGTCCCCAAATGAGCTCCCTGATTGGGGTATCCGTGACGGAATCGAATTTCACCTGAGCGGCGTCCTGGCTTCCCGCCCCCTGCAGGTATTCGCACCCAGATCGAAGCAGCCTTTTGGGTTACTCGGATAAACTATTCCGGGAAATCAGATCCGGCAGGTGAATGCCCCGGCGGCCTCTCCTATCGATCCGGCATTTTGGCCGGATAGTGACGTCACAGACGGCAAGCGGGCGCACACACACTTTCTTCAGACGATCGATGAGTGTGCCAGGCCTTCCTCCTTTGTAGTTTCAAGTTGAAGAGGAAATAGGGCACAATGAGGACTAGGTCAGGCAGAGGGAAGGGCTAGGATGCTGAATGAAGGGCAGAGACATTACTTGGAAAAGTGAAATAGTTCGGAATACAGAACCCCCCTTTTCATCAATTGGGGGTGATTAAAATAAGTGATTAGGTTTAAATGTGCATATTTGTGACCGGTATAAAAAAGTCAGTGGCTTTACGGTTCATTAAATTGCAGCGATTTCTGAATGTCTCAATTTTGTTTAAAAACATACTTATGTAAACTTATTGTATTAAACTTAAAGCAAACAGTTGAAAGTCTAGACTTCATTAAGACCTTTTGATAAATTTAATAATATGGATTAATTATAGAGATCTGGAGGGGGGGAAGGGTTATATATTTAGTCCGTTAAGAATCGACATGATTCCGAATATAGCATGAAAATGTCACCATTTAGCTTAATGTCAGGTTACATATACTTAAGTTACGACACGAAGCAATAATCCTGAAGTATTTAAATGATTATCAGGTTTAAATTTAATTACCGTAGAACTGGAGTTGTATTACAGGTTATAGGAAACATACTTGCATTTCTGAATTAAGGATAAGATTATCAATAACTTTACCGTGATACCTTAATTTGCATCTGCTTATTAAAATATCAACACAATGTAGAGACACAAGATTAGTTAGATTTAAGGTGTCTCTATTCAGTTATTTCTCATAAGTTAGAGAGACAGTCTCATTTTTGGCTTCGAAACTGGATTCCCCTTTCTAAGTTATTCATATTAAAATTAAAAGAATGTGATAGCATACTTATGTAAACTTAATGCAAACAGTTGAAAGTCTAGACTTAATTAAGACCTTTTGATAAATTTAATAATATGGATTCATTATAGAGATCTGGAGGGGGCAAAGGCTACATAACAGTATTTAGTCCGTTAAGAATCGATATGATTCCGAATATAGGACGAAAATGTCACCATTAGTTTCATATCAGGTTATATATATTTACGTTACGACACGAAGTAATAATCTTGATGTATATAAGTGATGATCAGGTTTTAATTTAATTAACGTAGAACTGGACATACAACTCCAGTTCTACGTTATAGGAAACATACTTGCATTTCTGAATTAACGATAAATTGATCAATGACGTGATACCTTAATTTGCATCAGCTTATTAAAATTTCAACACAACGTAGAGACGCGAGATTAGTTGGATTTGTCACTATTCAGTTATTTCTCATAAGTTAGAGAGACAGTCTCATTTTTGGCATCAAAACTTCGATTCCCCTTTCTAAGATATTCATATTAAAATTAAAAGAATGTGATAGCTATAGCTATTTTCGCCTCGCTTTCCAATTTGCCATATCATCGCAACATTTAGCCTAATGGATTTAACATTAAGCAGACTCAGTATTCAAGCAAATTCTTTTTAGTTATTCAAGTTCCAAAATCATATCACCTTCCGTTTCTAAACGCGACTGTCAAACAGACTTTCGAGTGCACCAGGAATTGATTGATATTGATTCAATTAATGTCACTCAAAAGCTCAACCGGGAAAGAAAGTCCCGGAGACATCTGTGAAATAAATGCAACTTTCTGAGAGACCTTTTAAGAGGAAACCGCCCACATTTGTGACACACCAGAAAAACTCCCACGAAGCCAGTTAATGGACTGAGTTAAAGAAGGGGAGATGATTTGTTTGTTTAGTTAGGTTGACGCAGCAATCCAGAAGCACAATGGGCTATAAAAGCGAGACGGATTTAAGAAAGTAAGACATCCGTGGCGAAAGAGCATAAACATTTAGATTGAAATAAGAAACTAAGCAATTTTTAACATAAAGCACGTAATAAGTAAAAATAGCATCCAGTGATATGTTCTTCTCATGCAAAAAATAACTTAAGATGTGAAAAATTGTAAAATAAAATATGGAATAGTTAATTTAATGCTAAATAAATTTTTGCCTTGAATGCTTTCTTAAAAATTATACTGTAGGTACTCGTACTTGGAGAATGTTATTGATTCACTTTGTAAGATTTTTTTTATGCAATGGTGTATAAAAGTTTTATAAAAATGAGCAAAATTGGACTTAGTAATTCATAATTTTAAATATAGGAAATTTCTTTACTACAAAGGGAAATATTACGAAAGGATAAAGATGATACGTTTCTCAAATGATCACAATAACAAAAATACTCATAAGTAAACAAAACACATACCATGAAACACATTTTACTTTATAGCTACTTTTTTTTCCGTTAAAAGTCATGAAATATTTTTATAAAATATTTAAAAACAGCTATTTTAAATTAAGTTCAACTTGCGAAATTACGTAAAAGCATTCAATTTGTGTTTATAAGTGTTTGTGTGATCAAAAGTCTTATTTTCGCAATTTAATTTGGTAAGATAGAATAAATATAATCTGAAAAATTTAATTAGCATAATTGCTATTATAAATAAATTTGAGATGAGCTATATAAAGGAAATCTACTTTAAAACTAGATATAATGTACATTTTTATTACTGTAAGCTATATAATGGTTATATTCATATAAATGTTTTTTTCTTACTTTAAGCAAGTACAACCGAACTTAAAGGTTAAAAATGGTTACAAAAAAATTGGATACAGAAAATGGATACAGAAAATGGATACTGGGGAAAATGGATACAGAAAATGGATACTGGGGAAAATGGATACAGAAAAATTGCTATGTACGTACATACATACATACATACATTTTGAAATTTTTTTTATTAGTTTCTATAAAGAAATGCTAGGTTCAGTTTATTTTTTGGGGACAAGACCTTTGATCTTGTAGACTTTAAAACAAAAAACTATCAAAGAAATTTATTTTAAATAATGTACAAATATGTATCCAATTTACAAAATTGCCAACAATCTACTAAAAATTCGATGTTTGTATACGGAAAACGAATCGAAAGTTTTATTTATTTTTGGACAAAGTAGTTTTTAATGTTCTTTGAACATGATCTTTTACTCCAGCCATTTCAAACTAATGTTAGTTTTCATTCAGAGAGGTAAATGTTTCATCAGGTATTAAGAAATAAATCTCAAGCCGTGTCAGACGGTTTGGAATGCTTCCATTGTTTGTTTTCTTGATAGTTTTTCAATTAATTCATCTTCGTTGTCATCATCTCGATCAGAACAGTCACCTTTAAGTCTTGACCAGTGAGCTAAAGCTATGATTTTTTAAGAAACTGGTGGTGTTACCTTACGGTCGCAATATTATGTTAGATGACATCACACAAATGTTGTCTATGCAAACCAAAAACGTGGTTTCTCACATTTAACGCTCTTTAGAAAACCACGCCATCTGGCGGCTTGCATAGGCAACGTTTTAGTGAAATCATTCACCGCTATATTGCGACCGTCAGATAACGGGCTGTACTTTCTAAGAAAACCATAGCTTAATCAACCATAAATCAGTCTAATCCACGAGTAAAAGTTGTTCGATGTACAGAAATTATGTTCGGTATACAAAAACTGCTTATTTTATAAAATTCAATCGATTCATTATTTATTAACGTCGTTCTTAAAAGTAATATGAGGGCTATTGACGAAAGATAATGAAAATTCAAGGTTCATGAAAAAAGTTCGATATTATAGAATATTGAAAAGAAGAGGTTCGATTACAATGAACATTCTTTTATAATATAAAATACATATCATGAGTCTAAGTTGCATTTGATCTTGTACCATAATTTTGTACGACAAATGCGACCGCCCTCAGAGTATCAAATAAGCTTAAGAAGCCCCTTTCAAAGAGGCCCCCCGCAAGATATTTTTAGCTTCTACTGTTGACTCTAAGACAATCCACTCGTCGTACTTGTTTTCTCAGCAGATCATGGGAAGTAAAAAGAAAATACAGGAACCAGAAATCGTCAGGAGATGCGCATCATTTAGCAGGTACTGGAGCGCTCAACTCGACTCATTCGAATGCAGCTCTCCAAATGGAAGAAAAGACAGCGAAAACTAAAATTCTTAAAGAGAAGCGATTTTTTTTTTGACATGCAGTTAGAGAAACAAATAAGGTTGACTAAAAGAAATTGGAAATAATAATAAATAAAAAAGTAAGACATACGTAATCGAGAAGGCAATCATAGCATCGATTTGTTTGACTTGGAAATACAAAAAAAAAAGCATCAAAAAGCATCGCAGATAAAAAGCATTGTTAGTTAAGTTGATGATTTATAGATGACGTGGGAAGTTATGCTTGCTGTGGTTGAAGGATTTTGATTGAAAAACCGATTATTTCCCCTTTTTCATGATTTGCAAATATTATGACAAAATTATCATTAAAGCAAGAAATTCGCAAATTTCAGCAATAGGGGTAAAAATATTTAACATAAAAAATGAAAGCAAAAACAAACTTTAAAAATTAATGCAGTGAATAATATAATTTCCTAAAACAAAAAAAAAGTATTTTGACCAATAACTTGCCAAAAAACGATAGAATCGTCTACAAATAAACTATTAATATGAAGGATTAAGTATAAATGTGACAGAAAAAAATGTAAGGAAATTTAGAAATGAAACACAAAAGCATGTGTAAGCTAATACGAAACATTAATATTATCGCTATCATGAAGCAAGAATTAATATTTATTTAAATCCTGTTATTTTTATGGAGTTTCTAGATTAACATATAATTAGACAATTATTTAAGAAATGCTTGAATTTCTTATTTTTAATGCTTGAATTTCTTATTTTTAATGCTTGAATTTCTTATTATGACTCAAAAGACATATTTTACATTTTTTTTTTTTTTTTTTTTTTGGAAAGATTTGTGACCGGTAATTTTAAAAAGAAATTACTTCAGATGAATCATAGGAAACCAGCAATTTCCTTTTTTATTCGTAAATTTAATGACTTATTTAAAAAAAAAAATATGAGAAATAGTACATATGATAACAACATAAGTACATCAAACTTTTAAAAAATATAAAGTTAATTTAAATGATAGCATTCTTTTTTGTATTCTCAAGAAAAAAGTTACAATTCTCTCAATATTTTAAAAAAAAACTATTAAGGTTATCTAATATAAAACTCCGTTTCTGTTCACAATTCAAAAACAAGTTATTTAATTGAATTTGAATCGATTCATAAAAGAAAAAAAGAATTTTAATATTTAGAAAGAGTGAAATTGAATTAGATTACGAATGATTCATATCGGATAAAAAGCATAATATGTACTCGTGTTTAAATGCTCAACAATTTTCGTTTCTTTTGTTTCATTCGTAATTAAATTTTATTCATAGAATTAAAAAAAAAAAAAAAACAGGAGACAAATATAACAGTCATATTTAAAATAAAGATAAAACAGTTTGAATATGAAAGACAATTCTTAAAGATAATTTTAATTTAATGAAATAAAGATGTCATTGCAATAAATTCCAGTGGTAGTTTAAACAATTTACTATTGTATTATCTTTATTGCTGTTTGAAATTTATAGTTGAAATTTGAATCGAGATTGCGTGGCATCACGTGTCCATTAAAAAGATTAAATATATAGATTACAGACATTGCAGACATTACAATAGAATTATAAATTCAAAAATAACACGGTTTTATGTCTTCGGTTTATTGTTCCTTTGATTTCCTAAAATCTTTAATTTCAGATTAATGAATAAGCGTTCCAGTTTTACAGACAGTTCTTTTTTAATAAATATACATATAACGGATTGTACACCTACTTACCAGATGGCTACTTACTTGGAGAGAAAACGAACATAATTTTACCATTTTCATAAATCTTTTCTCTTCCAATTTCTCTCTGTTACATTAAAAGCCAAAATAAATTCGTTTCTTTTTATTTTCATTGTTAGTTAAGATGTTTGCTAGTTGTACTATCTACAATTCTATGAAAACTGTGGTTCAATGGAAATTAAAAAAAATGCAATGGGGTCGAACATTTGAGCTTGTACCTCATTCACAGAGCCAAAACACATAATTAAGAAAGTTAATTAGAATTCATAGCGTGAAAGTCTACCTGTATTGCTAGCATTAAAACGAACTTCGTGGAGTTTCTGCAACCATTCCCAAGATACAAAAATCGTAGTTAAAACATAATAATGAAAGGATGTATAAAAATAGCAAGAGATAATTATTTGTTCTGACTCATCTTGAGATGCGTAATTTTTCACATGCACGTGATTTAAACTTTTATTGCTAAAAGTTGGCATCCTTATAATTTACAACTGATGGAACAATATATCTTGTCCTGTTATCCTTATCAAGTTCGTTGTGACAGTAGCGTTTCTAATAAAATATTGTTTATTGCAACGAAAATTAATATGTTCCTTTGATGGAATGTTTTTTTGCATACAAAGCAATTATTTGTTAATCATCGCTTTAGTCAATATGTTGATTCTGCCTTCTATTGAAAGACAACGGGTCTACATAAACAGATTTCAGGTTCCCACACATTTTGATTTCGTGGACGTAATGTTAATCTTATCGAATTTCTATAACTGTCCTCACATCTATAATATTCTATGTATTTGGATGCCAAAAAATGAACTCGAAAGAGCAAAACATGAAGGTTTCTGCGGAATTGCATTTTCTTCCCGATTTTTGGAAATATTTTAGAATAAAATCTAAAAAATAATTAAAATAGGGGTAAAACTATTTTTGAAAATCGGTGAAAAATTGTAATTCCGCAGAAACCTTCACACACACACATCCTTTCTTCTCCCCCCCTCTCTCTCTTTCGGATACACGTTTTTGTATTCATATAGATAAAATATTTTAGATTTGAAGATGGCAGTAGTAATTCTATTGAATTAACAATACGTTCCACAAAACCAAAATGGCGGATGTAGAGTAATATCGTTAATTTTACAGAATTTCTAGTTTCGGCCTCAAATCTAGACTTATCTAATTGAAACACAAAAAAAATATGAGAGCAAAAGTAATAAAGGTTTCTGCGGAATTTCATTTTCACTCCGAATTTTCAAAACATTTTTGCGTTTACTTTAATTATCCGTTTGTGAATGTTGTCAGTCTTCAAAAAGTACTTTTAAACATATTGAAAAGTGACGCAGAAACCTTAATTATTTTCCCTCACTTTCGAATGCACTTTTTTGCATACAAATAGATAAAATAGTACAGATTTGAGGATGAAAAATAGAATTCCATATGAATAATACTACGCTCATGAAATCAAAATGGCTGGTAGAAGAGAGCCTTAAGAACCTACAAATGATGAACCTTTGCTTATAGGAGTTCTGACATGTAAGGAATGGATCTATATTTCCCCAACTTAAACATCACGATGATTAAATTGCGAGTTCACATACGAAAATAAATTATTGTTAATGGGCAATTGCAGTCTTTATCTTTGATATTAAATTATAGAAATGGCAACTACTCAAAACGAGAAGAATGGAGTGATGACAATAAATGACAAAGGTTACTTCACCATTAAATTCTATGCTTCAGAAATCTGACAATTTAAAAATTAAAATATAAATGGAATTCCAAAAGAAATTTTTTTTTTCGAACTTAACATAGATGTCAGTAACAAACACTAACAATTCCATAGCCTTGCCCAATTATTTTTTTAAAAAAACAAGCAAACAATACAAACTCTAAGAATACCTCCCCTCTTTACCTCGCTCATCCTCATCAAAAATTTCATTTTTAGGACAGAGACTCAAGGAAACCAGACGCATTTCATCATAAAAAAAAAAAAAAGAAGAAATTCTGCAATAAATTTGGCGAAACTTCGAGAGCTCTTCCGCTCTCCATTGTCCAGAATTGGAAAGCACACAGGCCGAAACGGCATTAAAGACGACTTTTATGAATTTTTCGGGAGGGAAAAGACCTTTCACACGAGCTGAATTCCGAGCGTCAAAAAGTGACATTCTCTTTTTGTTAGCCACACAATGGGCATGAACTAAAAGCTACGGTCAGTGAAAGGAAAAGATGCCTTTTATTTTCTTGTTGCATACATCGGAAATAAGTTATCGGAGTGGGTTATAAGGAACGGATGTAGGGTAATTGATGGGTGAAAGTAGAGAAAAGGTGATAGAGAATTGGATGGTACGATTGAAATCGAAATCGCTTATTCTGTCAATCGCTTGTTAGGGTTGTGAAAATTACAGTGAGAATGGTGTAAGTTTCTTCTTTAGTAAGTATTTGACTGAAGTGCATATAATTTTCAAATGTCACGCAATTGATGTTAAATGGACGTAATTTTTTAAATGTATATAAATTCGTAACAAATTAAAAATAATAGCTAATTCAAAATTAAAATTAATAAAATTAAAAGTATGAGTGAAATTGCAAACATTTCAAAATTAAATATATAGTAAAATACATAAAAAGATTAAAGATAGAGTGAGTGAGTGAATGTAAAGTTTATTGGCGCAAGAGCCAGATATGGCTATGCTGCGCCAAACAAGATTAAACTGTGGTCTAGACGTGAAAGATTAAAAATAGAATATTTATAGCATACAAAGTATCATAATGTAAAAAAAGTCATTAAATTCTGGAAATAATGTTGCAGAATATATAAAACAAGAGAATTTAAAAGTTATAGAAAATTTCAATGTATCAAAATCTACAAAGCATGTCTAAAGAGGAAAGAATTAAGAAATTCAATTCAGAAACAGAGATTATGTAATTCTAATACTGTCTCAGACGTGGTACTGGGAAAGTGTATTTATACTAAGTATTACTAATCGTAACTTCCAAATTTCAGTATCATCATAACAAGATGGTAGGAAACCAAAAATTAAGTAGAAATCGCAATTCAAAACAATAATTCAAATAAAAAAAAGAAAGTATAAATTAATTTAAATCAAAGTAAAGATTAACATGACCCCCATTAAAATAATATAATCATATTTATGCGCATAATTCAATAATTTTAACTAAAAAAGAATTGCAAAACTTATAGCACCAATTACAAGT
This sequence comes from Nephila pilipes, assembly GCA_019974015.1. NCBI lineage: Eukaryota > Metazoa > Arthropoda > Arachnida > Araneae > Nephilidae > Nephila > Nephila pilipes. The sequence goes on along the minus strand of BMAW01067541.1, from coordinate 235,700 downwards.
AATGTTCTAAAACCTACTTTCAATGTTATATATGTCGGAATGAATCCACGAAGGTACGAAAACAATGCCCGTCGCTAGTCTGCGATATTGGTAAGGGGAACTGTAGTTAATATGAGTTTGGCTTCTTTTCTAATTTACATTCGATTCATTTTAAAAAAAAAGCTCTGTTCATAAGATTTTTTTTCTTCAGTGAAATAAAACTTTATAGAAGAACAGATTTATCGAGAAAAATGGTAAAGTTACCATATTGAGTGCAAAAAAAAAAAGATATGCTAAATAACAAACTTGAAAATGAAAAGCTTATAACAAAATTATCTTAAAAGCTAAGAAAGCCCTATGTTTTTCACTTTCCTACTTCATTACAACCATCTCAATTTCAGTTAGAACTAATTGTATTTTTACACGAAGTTCAGGTACCTTATACATTATCACTTTTCTAAAAGATCTGTTGGGCAAAAAGTAAGTTACTGCATTTAAATCATTTCTCCGTAATTATTTTTCTGTGGCTTATTTTAAAACATTCTACCTTTGCTTTTGAAAACACACATAATGGATTTTCAGTGTTTTATGTTCCGTTTGTTTACATGAACTGTTTGGTGAAACTAGACAGTTTTATGTGCGATACCTATATTTTCTTTCCCGTGTTTATTTTTGAAACTCAAAAAAAAAAAAACGTGTTAAGGGACTTGAGTAAATCTGACGCAAGAATATTATATAAAAACATAATCCATATTATTTTTAAAATATTTGTTAAAACACATTTGCTTTCTGATTATGAAAAAACAATATTGAATAGATTTTCAAATAGTATTTTAAGTATAAAAATATCGTTATATAAATTTACAAATTATAAAACTGTACAAAATGTTTTTAAAAAATGAAACTGTAGTTTAGTCATGAACTTTAAGTATCTAAAGTTAACTATTTAAAAAATTATAAGCAATTTATATAACTGCTAACAATAAAATTAAACAGAACGAATGAAAAGGACACATACAGTATTAAAAAATATATATACATAAAAAGGAAAAAGAATGTTAAAAAGTTTAAAACGTAACCAAAAATTTTATTAAAATAATAAAAAGAATTGTCACATTATATTTGTTCAACTTGATTTCCTGATTCCATTCCATTTAATCTTTTGATTTATGCAAAATGCGCTCTACAGAAATGCTCAGAACAGTATTTTCCACGCTCTTAACTAACAAGCATATTTCCCTACCACCAATTAGTCTTCATATAAAATACCTAAAGATTCCTTCATTTATTATCATGTTCATTTATTAAATTTCCCTAGAGAAAAAAATTTCCCTAGGGCAGGAAAAAGTTTGTCTCTTCTCATCTAACCACTCAGGAGAATTGACGAGTATTACGTCCGCCTCCCAATGCATCTGTCTATGTTTTGTGTCAACGGAAATAAATTCCTTTCTCAAAACATTACGTTTTCTCTTTGTCCCATGACTGCTACAATAGAAGAACAAAATGTTTTTAAATTCATTATTTACGAACAACGGAAAAGTTATATATATGTAGCTATTGCTCTTATTGATCGGTATTACCTATACATCTTAGTAAAGTTTCCATAAATTACATATTACTTTACATTTGAACAACATTATAACTTTTAATTTATCTTTAAAAAAAAGCATGATATTAAAAACCTTTTTTACTATTACTTATTAAATTCCTACTATTAGTCAACACTCTCCTTATATATATCGTGTTCAAATTTTCAATTGTTAATAAAATACTTTTTATTCATCCACACAAGTTCAAATACATTTCTTTAAACTTGTAGTGGATGACACTTGATGTTGATACAGTTTTTTCAAATATTAATTCATTTAATTAAATTTAATTGGCGAAAATGCAGTTGAGCCCAACCACTTGCCGCGATTTCAAAAATTGCCAAACTTGGCGATTTTTTTTTTTTTGGCTGAACGTCCACGAAGCGGTCCAGGGTAGCCACATTTAGCAAAACATCGCCAAATAATTCCTGTCGCCAATAGTGGTTGGGCTAAACTGCATTCCTACCATTTAATTTATCGCATGAATTAAGAAACAAGCCAATGCTTCTACTGCGTCGTTTGTCTTGCATTGGCAAAGTTGGTAGAGCGTCGGTGTAGAATCTTCATGCCTGCGGATCGAATCTCGTCGAAGAATAAATTTTTTTTATTTGATTTTCAAATAATTAATTTTAGTTTTATATGGGAGAAAAAATTTCAATTATATAAGATATTTAACAGGATATAAATTTCGGAATAAATACCGTCAGTGACGAAGCGTGTAGATCGCTGAAATTTTTTTTTCCCTTGCCACTCAATATTGGTATTCTGTCTTATGTATATACATATTTATATTAATTGTTATTATTTAATAAAACGTAACTAAAATAAGAAATTTTCTTTGTTGGCCTAAGTAGGAATTGACTTTGTTATTTTTTTATATATATATTACTTGTTTTATATCTCCAGTGACAGGTTTCAAATTTTGTTTACAAACTGTGATTAATTGTATACTAAATAATAATAAATGTTATACTAACAACAAATAATTAATACTACTAAATAATAATAAATGTAATATTAATAACAAATAACTAATATTAATAATAATAAATAATTAATAAATTTCATTAACAAAATATTAATTCACGAAAACGAATCGCGCCCTGTTCGAATGCCAACAACAAAAAGCAATTCTTTAACAAGGACACGAACAAAAAAAAAATTAACAGAAAGTCGGAGTGTGTTTCAAGGGGTGGCGCAGGGTCCATTAGCGAGAGCGTTGAAAGGGTAATAGCGGAAAAGGGGGCGTGTCTCCGGATATGAATATACCAGGTGGTAGACGATATCATTAGGGCATGACTCACCTATCCACCCAAACCTAAACATTTCTACGATTTCCGTCCCAGGAATATCGTCTGCCTGGGCTACTCCACGTGGAAGTTTCGAAACAGCTGTGGGCTGTTCCCTTTGCATCCGGCACAGATTGTTTCGAATCATTGGCATGGGTGATGTAGAATTCTGGATCAGAATTTACGATATTTAAAAGAGTTCGTTGATGTCATGATGTAAAACAAAAAGCGGACATGTGTCGCAACAATGCAGTGATTTGGAAATTTCTAATGGGTCACAACAGACACCCAACCCGTAACGAAACAATATTAGTTCAATGACCTGAGACAACTGCCAAAGTGGAACTGTGGTCATTTTCAGCATTTTTGAAATTTTATTTCGACTATTTTTAATGTTTTTGGAACAGTTGGTATTTGAGTGAGAGAGTGCGGCGGATGGTAAAGGTTTTATGGCGCAAGAGCCAGATATGACAAAGCTGCGACAAAACTTGGTGTATCAGTGATCTAGACTTTGGAGAAAAAAGACAAAAATTAAATGGCAAGATGGAGAGTCAAAAATTAAGAAGGATCGCTAGGGTATTACGGAGGTACATCCCCCCCTTTTTCTTTTAACCAAAGACTGTAAACGCATTGGATATAAAAAGATCCCTAGGGGGCCTCGGAGTCATGATTCCTGTTCTTTCCTAAATAAGGTTAACTCCTGAGAACCAGTTAATATTTGAAGCGTATATATATATACAAAACATTTAACAAATCAAGGGTTTTCACCGGCATTCCTAAGAGAAACTGTGCCAAAAAATTCTAAGAAATTATGTTTTGTCAAGTATTCATAAGTTTTCTAGTAAAAAAACTACAGATTTAAGATACAGGATAATATTAACAGTATTGACAAAAGAAAATAAAGTTATGATCTACAACAGTATTTCGTAGGAACGCAAGAACTTTCTACGGAATTTCATTTTTAATCAAAATTATGTAATTAAACAACTAGAACATATATCTTCCAAAAACCGCGGCGATTTTTAAGCTTCAATCTGGTTAATATCACAAATACAACCTGGTCGCAAGGTGTAATGTTGACGCATAATTTTTTAAATATTAACATGTTATAATATAACATATTTAATACATTTTAAACAATTTTTCAAGCAGATTTTAAGATAAAATTGTAAAATAAACTGCACAACTTAATTTAACTGACAAAAAACTGTGCATTTTAAAATTCTTACTGGAAATCAAAATCTTTACACTTGCATAAAAAAAGGTCGGTTAAAATGAAGAAATACAAAAGAGCTACGTGTATCGTATGTGTCAAACCGTTTAATACTGGACCTACACTTTAAATCTGCGACTTATTCTAACACATCTTGAGAATATACGGTTTCACTTTTATTTAGAAGTTGACTGGACCCTGAGCCATCAAAAAATCTCCAAGGAATTCTAGTTCCAATGCACTTGAAAGCGTGAAATAGCTCACACATAAAAAATAAGAAGCAATAAATGTTCATTCGTATAAAACCTTTTATCTAATGAAGTGTATAGCATAGAAAAAAAAGGAATGCTATTCTATTTGATTTTCTATAATAAAGAACATGGTTCAGTTTTAGATAAAGAGAAAACATCAAGTTTTTATCACATGTGTTTTTTTCCCAAACATTTATTTTTATGAATATATACTATAAAGAAAATAAATATTTCAATACTATAAAAGAACACTTTGTGAATAAATTTGCGTTGCAAATAGCCGAAATATTTCGTCACGGTTGAAAGACTTTTTGTGTTGAAATACCTTATTTTTATTCCAAATATTGAGACTGAGCAACCATTTCATACTCGTAGCTGAGAAGAACTTACCACGAGTCACTTTTCAATGATTATATTCAAGTATAAGGCTTTATTTCCTAATTAGATTAAAGAAAATATGAAAAAATACTGAGACACAAAGTACTTCTAATATATTCTTAATATATATCAAGCCAGTTAAAAGACATGAAAAAATTATTTTATTCACTTGTTCCATAATGAAATCCAACCCCAAATTATATGAAGAAGGGGGGGAAAAAACCACTACTTTCTACTAAGAGTGGATTTATCTAAGGCAATTTACAGAAATAAAAAGATAATCTAAAATTTATAAATTCATTTTTTAGAATATGTAGAATAAAAGGTTTACACGTATTCTTTTTTTTCCCCTACAGATCTTTCATTCCCGAATTTATTCTTTTATTTTTTTTTAACTGTTCACAATTAAAACACCGCACGAGAAGTGTCTATCAAATGACTAACCCCCAACTCATTTGTACCCAAAACTAAACTGCGTATTAGTCTCTTTAGATTAGCATCATCACCATGACAATAACTAACATCCCAAGGCGGTACTAAACAAACGAAAAGTACTTTCCAGAAACAACTGGTTCAACTCGCAAACAAGTCGCTGTCGGCGTTCGGCAAGTTCGTCACTGTTAAGGGATGGATGCACACCTACAATCGAAATGAAGGATGATGTCATCAAACAGGCTGCCGCCTTAATTGATACCATCCGCAGTCAGCAACCGTAATGCAGAACTACTGATGATCACGACTCACACACGCAAGGATGGGCCTTGTTCTGAACAGAACCACTTTGAATCAGACAACACACAATACCTGGGGAGTGATAAACAGATAGAATGCTCACAGAAATTGTATTGCCCCCTCCATTAAACAAATAGAGAATTCATGGCATAAATTATGTAAGTGGCTATATAAATATTGATGTTAGTCATTTGGTAAGGTAAACGTGTGGTAAATAGAGAAGCTATTTCGAGATCATGAAATGTATCATTAAAGGATACGTAAAACATTGTCTAGTGTATGTGTTCGGGGTCAGTACAGAAAATGCTAAATTTAGCTGGAATTTATCGACTGCCGGTCATGAAAATGGAATTTTCTAATGCGAGGGCTAGACATAATAATTTAACTGCACTGCGCATATCGAGTTTCGAATTGCAAATGTTAATTTAAATTCTTAGAAAATTTAGCGAGACTAAATGAAATCGTTTTATGAAAAAAATGATTCTGTTTTCTACAAGTAAAAACAATAATACCAAAAAAGCCACTTTTGAATAATTAGATGATTAGTACCATGTACAGAAAAATCTAGTTCAGATTTCGAATTTCAGAAAACACGCCACTTTGCGTGTGGTTGAATTTCCAAAAATAAAAGAAGCTACTTGCCATACACTTTAACTGCCTTAAAATTTTTAAATCCGAATTGCAATAATACATACATGCGAGGATTCAAAAGATTTGACCTAAAAATCTTCAGTGTGCAAGGACTCTTAAATTTAGCTAATGCTAATCGTCTACGAAAAAAAAGCACTTTCTAATCCCCCCCCCCCCCCATTTTTGGTGTTGGTGGAATTTTTAATTTTTATTAAAGCATATGGATATTGTAGAGAAGGGGGGGGGGAAACCGCAAAAATAGTTACTTGTAACTATTTGTGTTTTGTACTAAATTCTGAAATTTAATTCAGAGACTTGTACTTAACACAGGCTTGAAACATGTAATAAATTGTGAATATATTCACCAACTTTTCACATTAAATGAAAAAAAAAAAAAAGAAAGAAAGAAGAGATGTATTACAATAGGATTACAGTTTTATATAGTCATACACATATTTTAATACGATCTTGTATCTCACCATCAATTATTCTTAAGAACAATGTAGTTAAATATAATAGGTATAGATTACATGCGGAGAAAAATTTTGGCAAACTGTAGGTCTCACTTCAAACGATAAGATTCATATCTTCGAATTTTATAAATATGGAGTATTTATGTTACAAGTGAGCAGAGATGATGGAAATATTCACCAACATAAAATTTTTGATTAAAAATAATAAATTCTACGAAATATTGATAAAATGTTCGAATACCCAAGAAAATTAAATGTGATTAATGATGGAGCTTAAAGTGTAAGTGAGTGAATGTAAAGTTTATTGGCGCAAGAGCCAGATATGGCTATGCTGCGCCAAACAAGAATAAATTGTGGTCTAGACGTGAAGTTAAAAAAAAAGACAAAGTGGTTAACAAGAAGGAGGGTCGAAAATAGAGAAGGATCGCTAGGGTATCCAGGGAGTGCATCACCCGAGTCTACCAAAGACAGTAAACCCCATGGGAAAGAAAAAGATCACTAGGGTGCATCAGGGTCACGATGCCCGTACTTACCTGAATAAGGCAAGCCCCTGACGTCCCCTGATATAATCCCCAGGGGCAGGGTGCCCGGTTATACCCCCAGACTAATATAAAATTAATGGGTACCCATTTTAGTCGCCTCTTACGACATGCATGAGCTACAGTGGGACTATTCTGTCATTCCCGGTCACCACACCGGTCGATAGAGCTAAAAAGCATAAACGCCAGATATTGCTATGCTGCGCCAAAAAAAAAAAAAAAAAAAAAGACGCAAGTGTGATCTAGTCGTTAAAAATAAGTGGAAATAGTTACATATAATTGACAAGGAGGGTCAAAAATAGAGAAAGATCGCTACGGTATTCCAGGGGTGTGCCATTCGTGTTTACCACATACAACAAATACCATGAGGGAAAAAATATTAGGGTGTCTCGGGGTCATGATTCCTGCATTTACCAAATGAAGTCTAGCCCCTGAGGGCATTAAAAATGTATGCACAACTGTACCCATCAATGATAAAATTCCCTCGATTCACATGTATGTACGGACCAAACACATGATTAATTTCCATTTGAAAGGGAAAACTTTTCCCCGTGCAAAAACAAAGAAGCAAATGTTCTGAAATATATGAACCAAGAACAGAGTAATTACTTTTGTTTTGGATTTATACATAAACAATGAATTTATTCCACAGATCAAATCTTCTTTCCAAGCCAATTCACTAATTTATATGCGTATAGACCGATATAAAGCTCTTTTCATATAACCTCCTACCCTTCTTTCCATAAATGAAAGGAAAAAATTTCCATAACGGCGCACGATTTATAACCACAACTCTGAGATCATTGAAAAGCATCGAACCATCCCCATCCAGTATTCAATATATACCAGGTTCCTTTCAAATTTATCAGATCCCAAATGAATAGCATTTTAATTTCGAACGGAACTTTTCTGGGCAAAGGCCATGAATCATGGATGACAGTAAAATGCCAAGTAATTGTTCACCCCTCCGTTTTTATTCTTAAATTCATCCATCTTTGACTGCTTCAGAGCCCCTGTAGTCAAAAGAAATGGGGGATCAGCCCCATTTTGAAAAGGATGCGAGGGTAAAGGCAGATGTTCCATAGTGGGAAGTGGCTACTGTGTGTGTGCGGCTACTGGATGGCACACTCCTTTCTGTTTACATCCATTAGGCAGAGTAGTAACACAATCTGAAGATTGGAGCGCGGATATTCGAGGCAGATGTTCCATTTGGATGTAATTGCTCCATTTAAAGTTAGCTGCAAATCCTTTAGTCAAGAGACATCTAGTGTCCACGAATTGCAGTTAAGTTTTTGGAAATGGAGCTTGTGGTTAGCCATTTATGGGCCATGTTCCAATTTTCAGGCTTAAGTTGGTTAGAGATTATTTTTTAAAAATAAATTCTCACAAGATCATCTACAAGTTAATTAAAACGAGAGAATATAATGCCAACTTTTATGCTAAGCGGCTTCTTTATTTTACATCTCATATTTCACTACTCTTCCCCCCCCCTTTAGTCGTTACGTTCTCTGGCGCAAGGCCAAAACAAAAAAAAAAGTTGTAAGTAAATCGAAAGAGATAAAAGATTTGACAGTTGTTTTCTTTTTATTGTACAACGATGATAAAACTTTCATATAATTCCTGTAGGATTAAGCATTATGCTTCAGGTGAATACTTTTGGGTGTCCCCCCCCCCCGATTGAGGAACAAGTTCGTATTTGCTTGAAAACTAATGATACATAAAATATTAAAAAACACCATTTGCAAAAGAGTGCTTGGTCTTAGTTTCCCACTGAGAATTCACTTAAGCCTTTCTTTCGCTGATAATGGAGAGATTTAATTATATTAGATTTTCTCCAAAATGAAATTAATCTAGAGTTATTTGAACAATTGTTAAATGCGATTATAGATATTAGTAAAAATATGAATAAAAAATAAAGGAATAAAGCTTGATATTTTTTTAAATCACAATAATTCATCAAAAAATAACGAAATTATTCGATAATGTCATTTTAAATTCTTATAAAAGTTTTTCCATTGGAAAATAAAGATAACCATCTCTTAAAATTTTTTACATAATCAGATTTTCATTTTATTTACTTACTGCAATATTTTATAATTATAGCATAAATGAATTAATCATCCATGAATCCTACATATATATTTTTACAATCGGTGATAAAACAAAAGTATGATGAAAGAAGTTGCATTAGTTAACAATACAAGAAAGTATATTTTAAAGATAAGATTTCTATTTTTGTTAGATTTCAAAATTAAGCTAAATTTTTCCGTTTTAATTTAAAACATAGCAACAGTCATTTAAACCAGTATTCCAAGAACAAGAAATATTTATTCCTCTGTTCTATTTCTCTTTTTAACATTGGGGAAAACAATTTTTCAAACTTTTAAATTTATTTGGAAGAAACTTCCAAGGACCATCAACGCATCATTACATAAAAGAAAATGAAAGAAAAGTCTAGAGAAATGCAATAATTTTTTTCTAACTGTAATAAAAAAAAAAAAAAAAATTCTACACGTGTATCCAAAACCAAAATTAAAAATATAATTCAATGCTTTTCGTATTTCTGGGAAATTCATTCAACAAAAGTAATTTTATCCGCGAGTTAATAATTTCTACTGCAAAATTCGAGAGAAAAACAAATAAACTAGAAAACTCTTCGTTAAAAAGAGCGAGAACTAATAAACCTTACAGTTCCCTAAAAATTCCAAGCAATCCACGTAATAAAAGTCAAATTCTAAAATAACACAGCTTTTAGAACTTTGCTCCAATTTTATTTACATCCCTCTTTTTTCCAGTCCCTGACCTTTAAATAACCTTGAGGAACAAAAGTGCGATAAATTCTCATTACTGGCCACCGAACTTTCACTAAACAGTACTCAACAGTAGGTAAGCTCATCCTCTTGCTTTTTCTACCTCACGCTATTACTGTTAGATAACCAAGAATTCGATACGGATGAGAATCCAAACATAATAAAAATTTTGTTTATTTCTTTTTGGCGTTTCATATTTTTTTTTTTTTTTTTTTTTTTTTTTTGTCGTCGCCTTTTATTGCAGTAAATAACCTCCAATTACATACATAGCTTTTTCATGGACACTTGCTCTTTCTAGATGACATGGCATTTAAATTGGGGGTGAACTTTAAGAGAAACGTGTGAAGTAACTATATGGCATGAAGATTCTTTTTTTTTTTTTTTTTTTTTTTTATCACACAGGCTATTCAATTTAATGGGTTTTTTTTTTAAAACAAGCATTTGCTTTCCTTTAAAGTCTGTCTGTTTTAATATGATGATTGGTTTGACCAGTTTTCAAACGGATCAGTTTATGTTTTGTTAATAATCTGGTAAGTTATACCAACAGATTAGAAATTAATTTGCTTCAATTAACATTTAAATTATTTTGATGCGTTGATAAGATTAATTGTGCGAAGATTATTAAAAATAATGGAATGACTTAATGTAATAAAAAAAAAAAACATTTATTTAAACACATATTAAAGCATTTTCTCCCATGAAAAACAAGAAACGACATGAAAATTTAAAATAAGTTTCATAAGCTCAAACTTTTTCTTTTTAATGCGGATTTCACCTTAGGAAATAGATAGAAGTCCCATGGCGCAAGATCCAAAGAATAAAGTGGATGGTCTAATACTTGGATGCTGTACTTGGTTAGAAACCTTTCGACGGACAATGTGGAATGAGACGGCGCATTGTCTTGGAGGGAAAATTCGCTGTGCGGATTCTTTGTCAGTTCCTAAAGTATCAGCAATCGAACGTATACTTAACCAACGGTCAGACCGAACCAGATTACAGATTTTTTCAATATTGTTATCAGTTTTTGATGAAGGGAGATCCGGGCGTGAATCATCGTTAACGTCTGTTTAGCCATCTTGAAAACGCTTAAACCAATATAAAAAAAAAAAAAAAAAACGCGCACGTGATAAACATTCGTTGTCATACACTTCTTCCAATAAATTATAAGTTTCAGTAGCGGTTTTTCCAAGTTTCATGTGAAATTTCACAATTCGTTGACCACTTATTTTTCTGGTGAATTAAAAAATAATTCTAATGTGAACGAAGGTTACTAGTAACTTGAATTGTTGTTTACAGAAACGAGAGACGCATTCGAAAGAGAAGGCTTCACGCTAAAGAGGTGTTAGTCACTGGCGTTTGGAGCATGCGTACTTCGTCTGCAGCAGAGTCAGTCTCGTTATTTAATAGCCACACCTCATATTTTCCGAAAAGGAATTACTTTAATAGTTTAAAAAGTAAAATTTTGAAAGGGGAAAAAAGCAGAAGTTTGAAATAAATCTTCAGTCGTCTTTTTTGCTTCAAACTATGCATTATAATATATGCACGAGAACTGACGTTCATTAACGAATATTTGTAATATTATAATGATATTTACTCTTTTCTCAAACTTAAGAATATACAAATATTCCTTCACTAAGTCTGCTGTTAACATCAAATGCAACCATTTGGCATGCAATCTTATATAAAGATTATTTTGAATTTATTGCTCATTTAAGTCGCATTTAAAAGCAATGCAACGGCTATTGACAATGAACCTAATAATTTTGAACTATGGTCAAATGATTGTGTAACACCTAGAAGATTTATTTCAAGATTATATTTGTCACACTTAGAAAAAACACAAGGACTATTCCACAGTCAAGTGAAGAGGACGACACCTTAGATGGGCCCCCATTCTTCAAACTTCTAGAAGTTTGGAGAATGTCAAAATGGGCCAAAATATGCTATAAACTATGCCAAAGTGAAAAAGAGGAGTCTCGAGCAAGTTAACGTACATCAGCCACGCTATATAGAGGGCCTTTAGTGGAATCAGAACTTGAACCCATGATTCGACAGAAAAAAAGCCAGTCGCCTCGAAATCATGACATTCGGCTATCGCGGCTGTTTATTATTATGGAAGTAAAACTTATACGAGGGCGGTTCAAAAAGAACCTGCGTTCGACGACCGATGACGTTGTTGAGGTAAATCGATGTTGTCATCGATTAAATTTCGCCAGAAAAATTGACACTGAATCATAGGTTAGTTTTGATTGCGACCGCGTCGAGTTGTTTTCACTTTGAAGTTAATTGTCACATTAGCAGAAACATTATGGTGACTATTTAACGCGAAAGGCATCATACTCATGGACTTTTGAGAAAGAGGAAAAACAACCCCTGGACAAGACTACAAAAGGTTATCCCATTCCTAAAACGGGTACCACCTTTTGAGAGCTCCCTCGTATAGCGAGTACCCTAAAATATCCAAGAATATTTTCCAGTTAAGTTTTATTTATGGGAGAATACGACATATATATAAATAGTTTTCCTCAAACGAAAGCATAACTTTTAAAAATTTAGTAACAGATTCTTAAGACTAAAACTCAGGGCATTTCGCGAAAACCTATTCCTTAGAAAAACAAATGCCCAGAAAACTCTTGACAGGAGAACATTTACCTCGAAAACTATGCAGGAAAAAACCTCAACCTTGACACAAACCATACCCTTCCCGCAGCACACGACTCTTCCCAGTTTCCTCACTTTAAAAATAGAAAGAAAAAAAAATGCCCTCTTCACACAAATCTAAAGCAAGCGCCTCGACAACGTAACTGTAACTGATGACCTGAAGTGAAGACTTCGACGCAGCCCCGAATTGAACCCTCTGTAAACGAACGACACAACGTTTCAACTCAACCCCAAAAACAAAAATAAAAAACTTTTTTTTTTATTATTATTTCCCCCTCCCTTCTGCTGGGATTTGCTTTATCTGGGGTGCTGAAGCCACTGGAAAAGCTGTGTTCTCGCACGAAAAGTGAAGTGCAGTTCTAAAGGGATGTGATAGTGGGTGTGGACTGAGGTGAGGGACATTTAGGGGAATGGGGACAGGAAAGAGCGATTGTATGGTAATGTCAATCGGGGGGTAGGGGCGGAATATATTGCGTGATTCTGTTCTCCTTCCCGTTAATGTTGGGTTTCTTCGGTTTTCGGAAAATTTTGAAACGTCTAACCGGTTTCAAAATATATTTGTAAAGCATGCGCTCTGGTAATATCTGGTTAGTTTTTACATATTTATATCCCAAAAATATCGTGAGAACGATTTAAGAGGATGAATTGAATTTGTTACAGAACGAGTGAATGGTGGTGGATTTTAACGGCGAAAGAGCCATATATGACTATGCTACGTCAAACAAGACGCAACTTTAGTCTAGACGTTTGAAAAAATGGTAAATACAAAATAACTGGTTGACAAGAATAGAGACAAATCCCTGGGATGTCCCGTGGGTGCTTCATTCGTGTTCACCAAAGGGAGTAAAACCCATGGGAAAGAAGATCACTAGGCTGTCTCGAGTCGTGATGCCCGCTTTTGCATTTAGAAAGCGAATCGCTGAAGAGTTGAATTTGCTGAAGTGAAATAGCTCCAGAGCTACATCCGGGTTCTTGAAAGTAACCAGGATATTCTGAATCATTTGATTAATTGTTTATTAACGACGCGCTTAGAAGCAACATTTGGACTATTGGCGACGAGCCTTGTAATTTTGAACCTCAGCCAAGTGATTAGGACACCTACGCTGGCATACCCCTTCTCTAAATTTCTACACCACTTTTACTCGAGTCTCGACAAATTAAATAAGCCCCATTACACGATGGCTCTATAATGACATCAGGATTCCAACCCTCGGCCAAATTGAAACACCGGCATGACTATGACCACTCTACTACCACGGCCAAAGTATGTGAACCAGGGTCAAGTGATAAGGACGACAGTTCAAATGATACCTCAATCAACCAAACTTCCATACCATGGCGTGCGAAAATCCGGTAACTGAACTGTATCTAACTGGCAGAAAAAGAAATATTAATAAAAGGTTTTTTTATATCATTTTTACATTTTATTTATTTATTTTTGCAAAAATTGTAACTTTCAGTTATATTTATAAATACAATCATATGTAATGCATTATGATGAACAGTCTTACAATTTTTCAGAATATATGTAATTATTAAAATATTAACGACTAAGTGGTAATATTTTTAAATATATTTTATTACATACATAGTTCTTTTTTCAAAATTTTTTGTATAAAATAAGAATGCTATGTTGGAAAGAGTGACAATAGTCGATGAAAAACTTTTTTTTTTCTTTATATTACTCCTTTTCCCTTCAATGTGATTATGAAGTAATTGTTTATTAATGCCACACTGAGAAGCAACATGAAGGTAATTGGTGCAATTTTGAGTGTAGTTTAGTTTTTATTAAAGTCGCAGTAGAAGCAACACGAGGGCTATTGGCGACGGATCTCGTAATTTCGATCCTCGGTCAAATAACGAGGACAACACCTGAGCTGTCCCCCTCCTCTCCAAAATTCCATACCACGCCAACGGGAGGACTTTGGGCCCCGACAGATTTAAAGTGCATCAGCCCCAGCTACAAGGCGGATCTTTGTTAGCCAAGGAACGAACCAGCGACTGATCGACGAATCTGAAACCATAATCACTAGGTTTCTACAGCCACTGGTGCAATTTTGATACTTGGTTAAGTGACAAGGACAACACCTGAGTTGGCACCTCACTCTTCAAGCTTTCACACCACGCCAACGCGAGTGAGTGAGTGAGTGACTGTGGGGTTTTATGGCGCAAGAGCCAAACCAGGCCAACGGGAAACTTGGGACCTCGACCAGATTTAATGTGCATCAGCTCCGCTGCACGGCGAGTTACACGTAAACACCAACCATGAGTCCGCGACCATGACCACTAGGCTTTCGCGGTCTTCCCTCTCTATCCTTCCTCTTTTTTCCCTCTTCAAATTACATTGCTTATAAGTTTCCTTAAACGTTTTCTGTGGGATTTGTTATAACTCCCATTTCAATGAAAATTTCATGTAACAAGATTCTTTTTGCACATTCCAGAAAAAGTTCCGCCATTTCATTTCCCACAGTCACTCACGTTGACATATCATGGGTATAAATCATCCCGCAATTTCACTACTTTAAAAACTAGTGTAAAAAAAACGATATTCCATCAGATTATGGCACATAATTTCCTAGGGTTAAAAAGAAACAAATTATCCGAGCAGACGAACATCACAATAAATCTCCCGCAAACTGCTCGCGGGGGTATTGATTTAAATGTGATCAAAAAAATTTAAATACAGTTGTGCGACCAAGCGATACTTATTATTACAGAATTAGTTACATTAATGCAGCTTTGGGATAGTAAAAATCTGCATCGGATACTTTGCATCACGTGTCCTAAGGCAGAAAGAATAATAACTTAGAAGCAGTGGAGTGTTAATAAAATTCCAGTTGGTGAAATTTTGTCTTATCTCTCGAATGTGCATAGATTTACAGACGAGATTCTGAGAAACATTCTTATCTAATAATATATCTTTCTTGTACCACGATAAGTTAAACAATGCCTTGATATAAAAAAAAAGGCCTGGGGATATTAATATTTTGAATAAGGATGCATTTGAAGTATATTATACGATTTTAAATAAAGGGTTTATTTTTCATTTTAATGGTTTCGGATATATGTATATGAGGAGGGTTTTTATCATGAAACCTAATATTTAAATGCAAATTGCAACAATTTGCAATGGTTTTTTTTTTTTTTTTTATCAGAAACAAGATTGAAGATATGTTTTGTTCCAGGTAAAAAAAGAGCGATATTTTGGCTAGTTTATTGCATAATCTATAAATAAAATCAAGTAATTGATAGAATTTGTATTTTAGACAATACTTAATTTGGAGAATTTTTTAGAAGAGTATTTTGAAGACAAAATGTAGGATGAAGAACAATGGACTTCAAATAAAACATGTCTCGAATCTTATAAACATGAAAAGATATGGTCGCTAGATAAAATAGCCTAATATTGCGTAATTAGACTTTAAAAATGTATAATAAAATTTTATTAAAAAAAAAAAAACTGTATACTACCACGTTTTCAATTTAAATCTATAAAAAACAACCATACGTCAAACCAAATTTGGGCTATAATCTTACATATAACAAGTAAAGCAATATCAATAATATACGAATGTTAAAATCTATTGATTCATCTCAATCATACATATAATGGGTGAATAATATACATAGTGGTCTATCGTATATATAGGTGTTCGAGTACAGTGGAATTTGGACTCGAATCTCCGACAAGAAGAAAGACGACGGCCACGATTGCGTGAGTGTGAGTGAATGTGAAAGTTATTGGCGCAAGAGCCAGATGTGGCTATGCTGCGCCAAACAAGATTTAACGGTGGCCCAGACGTGAAACATTTCTAAGAAAAAAAGATAAAAATCAGTCGACAATAGAAAAAGATCGCTAGGGTAACCTGGGGGTGCGTCACCCATGTTTACCGAAGACAGTAACCCCCCATGGGAAAGTTTGGTTTTGTTAACGTCGCACTAGAAGCAACACGAGGTCTATTGGCGAAGGAACCTCGTAATTCTAAGCCTCGGTCAAGTGACGAAGACGATACCTAAGCTGGCACCACCCCTTCTCCTACCATGAGAAAGAAAAAGGTCACTAAGGTAAGCTACAGTGGAACTATACTGTCATTGCCGGCACCACGATTATGTGATTGTATATTAATCGCACACTAAGAAGCAACACAAGAGCCATTGCAACATCGACAGACCTCGTAAATTTAAGCCTCGGTCATGTGACGAAGATTATACCCGAGCTGACACCTCCCTCTCCAAATGTCCACACAACACCATTGGAGGGCTTGAGGTCCAGACTATATTCAATGTGCATCAGCCCCGCAACGGTAGACCCTTAATGGCATCAGGTCTAAAGGAATAAGAATAATCAGGCATAAAGTAGCAACACGATGGCTATTGGTGACAGACCTCGTAATTTTGAATCTCGGTCATGTCACGAGGACAACACCGGTGCCGGTAACCCATCTCCTAACTTCCACACTACGCCACGGGAGGACTTTGGGACCCAACAGGTTCAACGTGCATCAATCCCGGCTGGTATTTCGAGGCATAAAGGCTTGAACCGGAGTCCATTAAAGCCACCGGCCGCGAGTCCGAGACCATGACCACTAGGCTACTACGGCCGGTGGTATCAGGGCTCGACAAAAACAACAATGGTCACTCAGTTCTGAGAAAAAGTCACCAGAATATTACCTTCCGAAAAAACAGCATTGCATTGCATGCGCTTAATATTTAATAAGCATTGCTTAAATATTATTATATTCATTCAGCCGAAGACCTATTTTCACCAAAAAAACCCCACAATCCTGTACCTTTTACAGGCTTAAAAGTTTGGTTCAAGCTTTAAATCTGCACTAGGAATGAGCTTCATAATTTTAACTCGCTCAATAGGATGGGTGATACTAGAATCAATTTTTCTAATATCGAGAACCATATCACGTGAGTCATTCTGAGGGATTTTTTTTTTTTTTGGTCCCGAGAGTGCATTCATTTCTAAAGGCGTTTACAGGTAAAACAACAACAACAAAATTTAAATCATTCTAATAAAAAAAAAAAAAAAGAAGTCAGAAGAGACTACTCCACGCTATGAATGCTTCCCAAGTACAAAACTCTTCATACGTCAGTCACATCCACACCTTTCCTTCTCCAATCGAAATCAATTTCCACAGGAACCTCCTAAGACAGAGAAGACACCTCAATCTCCTCCATCCGCCTATTACGAATCCCAAGGCAGGAAGTGCTCGTTGCCGATAAAATAGCGACTCACGCCCGGTGCTAAGGCGTGTGGAGTGAGAAATGAATTAGGGTGGCGAGATAAGATAAAAATGATGATTCGATGACTAGGACCGGAAGCGGATCGACCTCCCCTTACTCATGCGGGGGCGGGGAACACCCAGACAGAAGGTCGCCCGACTCCGTGTCGCCGGATGAGAAAAAAAAATCCATCGGAACCGCGATCGAGAAAGATGTTTTTGCAAGCACGAAGGTTCTGGAGCGATAAATATATATTAAAGCAGAAAATCGATCGGGGTTTTTTGGTCGAATGGTTTGGTGTGGTGCGATAAGCGAGTGTTTGGCATACTATATGAGGAATTTTTATTGGCAATGGAAGTAAACTCTTTCAGTAAATGTTTTTTACAGTAAATCCGTAGCATGAATTTTTATTTTTTTCAATATTTGAAAAGAAAGAAAAAAAAAATTAAGAATATATATGTATATATATTTTTTTAAAAAAAAGGCGTGTTTCGAACGAATACAGTCAAAGAATTTCATTGCAATCGATGTATATGACTTTTTTTTTTTTGATTAATTGTAAGAAAATTATAGGAAAAATAAAAGTGGTATTTGGATGGTTTTGGTCAATTTTTTGTAAGAACATAAAAATCAATTCTTCGATTAAATTGCGTTTAATTTCTGGAGACAAAAAAATTACTTCCACTTAAGTATCTTAAATGGGGGGTATTAAATAAAAAGCTACAAACATCCATCGCTATTATGTTAATAACTTCCTTTTTTTTTTAATTCACTGTATTTTACATGCATTTTTCAGACAGTAAATGGATAATAGTACCAGTAAAAAAGTTACTTTTTTTAAAATTAAAATTTTATAAATTAAAACCAAGAATCGATTAAAGCATTGTTCCAAAATATTTTCAAGTTAATATGCATAAAACAAAAAAGATAATTATCAATACTTTTCTTAAATACATATATGAAATTGCGAGGATGTAGATTATCACTACATAATTTTTAAAAACGAACAAGGACAAAGTCTCAAATTTTTTCTAAATCTATTTATAGTAGGCGAGATGTTTTGTTGACTACTCATATTCTTATTAATAAAGAAAAATATTATTTGTTCCACGTTCATGCTTATTCACACCAGAGATGAATTTAATTTTCAAAAAATATAATAAAAAAGCTATCGAAATTTTTTATAAGATGTAGGCAAGAAATATATAAAACATTAGGCAATTTTTTAAGGTATTGATTGATATACTACCTAAATTTATAAGTAATAAGGAATTAAAGAAACAACTGAAAATACGTTCATTTAGAATTTTACGACTATTGTTAAATCACTTTTGTTTAAAGAATCTGTAAATTATTTCTTCTCAATTTGGCTTCTTTTCTCGGCATTTTTTGGGAGCAAACGATTTTAACACTTCAGTGAATAACCATTATTTTGTATTTATATTCTTTCAAAAATTTATATTCCGATTGAATGAAATTTTATTTCAAACATTCAATTCTAATGAAACATAAGTGTATCAGCTAGTCCATAATATTTACTAGAACTCTAGTATTTAATATAAAATAAAGATTTAAAGAGACAAAAAAAATTAAATGTGTGTTCTCTACTATATTTAAATTGCTTCTTCAAATATGTAATTTTTTTTCTTCTTTCATTTTATATATATATGAAAACAACCTAAATTAAGCTATAAATATCAAAAATAAATAATATATGCACTTTGAAAGACAAAAGTAACCGAATAAGTGCATTAAAATTAGTTTATTCAGCTTTGTATACGAAGAAAGTTTGTGAAACTAAAGCTAAATAAAGTGGAAAATTTGGCTTTTATTTATTTATTCTTTTATATATAATTATTAAACGTTTGCTTCATTGGTGAATTTGAATTCCATGAACATTTATAAACAACTAAAAGTATTTTAAATAAAAACACTAACGTCTTATTTATTTAATCTATTTCTTTAAGATGCAATCTACTGAGATATACAATACAATTCTTTTAAAATAAATATTTAAAAATTTAAATTCAAAATATTTATATAAAAATATTTTGAAAAATAAATCTACAGAAAAATGCACCTAATTCGAAAAAAATTCCTTGGATTATTTACTGTTTTTATAATATATACGAATATGTTTTATTTAAGAGTTTTTCTCGGCTTTTCCCTTCTGTTTGTAAAAGCAAAAAACATAAACATACCTCAGTCTGCAAAAGATATCGTTGAATATATCTTACCTAAAAAAGAACAAATACAAGAATAAATATTTATATCCATGAATATCAAAGCAAAATTAAAAAAAAAAAAAAAATACACGCATAAGAAAAATAAAATTGTTCTGTGGGAAGTTCTGCAATGAACAGATTTAGCCACCAGCGATTCTGTTTTTTAAAAATAATTACTAATAATTCTATTAAATGTTAGAATTAGAGAAAACAAAAAGATATTAAACTGGACAATAACATTCTTTTCATATGCATAAATTAAAGCAAACAATAAATTAATAAACTGATTATATTTTGAGCTTAGGGTAAATATTGTTGCCATTAAATGAAAATAAAATTAATTTTTATGTATTAATCTATTTTTAACACTAATACTTCAGTTAGGAGAATACAATTCAAACTAAAAACTAATGTGAATCCGTTGGAAGAAATCAGATTAAATTAAACAAGTCACGAGCATTTCACACTTTATTTTGAAAGTGGTCAGGGACAACATTTTGTGATTGCATGCAAACGAAAGCCTCTTTGGGTGGCTAAAAATGTATACGTTATATCAATTCACTATTTTAAAGATAAAAGAAACATTGCAATAACAAAAATCAATATGCCATTTGAATAATTCATAAATTCCTAGTACAAAACGTAGAATAGAATCATAAAATTCATGAGAGTTTTTCCTTCGTCAAACTAGTAAGTATAATGCAATACCTTCGAAATGTTTTTTTATTGAAACAATATGTGGAAGAACATGTTTTTGACACAAAGACTTTTGAAATTTTACATTTTTCTCGATGAAATATTTTCCATTGTAATACATTTTTAAATTTCAGCCGTCATAAAGAAAAAATAAGTAAAATGAAACATTTAAGTATAAAAATATTTTGAAGCCTAGAACCAGATCATTTTGTTCAAGAACTTTACAGTTCTTTGTAGAGCCAAAACATTTTGGAAAAATGCATAATTTCATGCAAAATATTTATGTTAATTCCATTCATGTGTTAATTTTTTCGATTTCATTTATAAAAACATTGCGAGGCATTATTATTCCCGGAAAAAAGATCCGAGAGAGATAAAAAAAAATAATTTTTTTTTATTTTATTAAAAATAAATCACACAATTTGTTGTCATTAATGGACAATTTTAAATTCATAAAAATGACTTAAATAATTCGTAAGATTGATTTAATTACAAAAAGCTAATCAAATGTTTATTCGATGAAAACCATTAAAAGCATATAAATGTATTCATTGAAGGTTTTGATAAATATCGAATACGTGATCAACAAGGGGTCCTGCTAACAAAACTTTACGAGTTCCGTACTAAAATATTGATATCATTTGATAAATGAGAAAATTTGTCAATTTAAAAACAAGTATAATTCTTAATTATTAAAGCTTTGTGCTCTACAAACCTCAAAACCCTCAATGTGGTAGTATACTTGTAGCGATGAGATATTCGTACTGTTCTATTAGTTACCTTGGGGACTATTAATAGTTTATATACTAATAATTAATTAATAATAATAGTAATTATCAATCAATTAATTAATAAAACAACAATCTCCACTCAAACAAATGAATTGCGATTCGTAAGTTAGACTAATGAAGTGATATAAGCTACGACAAAGTGTAAGTAGAAGAGAAGCAGGAATGAGAAGCAATTGCATAGTGAGTGTGGAGTTTTATGGCGCAAGAGCTAAAGTAGGCTATGCTGCGTCAAACACTTGTTCTCTAATTTTTTTTTTTTATTCTGATTGATTTTAAACAAGATTTTTCCTCGAAAATGAAATATTTCAGGATAGTTCTTCTATTATACTATTATATTTTATTTTCTAAATTTCAAACATAAGGTACTTTTATCCACCACACGCATAATTTTTTTTTCATCACGAAAAGAAAAAAAAAAAGGATTCCGACTCAGCCCATTCCTGAGAAAAGAATATAAAAATATTTGCTGGCTCCGAAAACGTGGTTCAGTGTTTTCAGATAAAGATAGGAGGGGGTGCATCCCTAAAAAATACAACCCCATCAAAAAAAAAAATTAAAATTTTATCTTCATGGTATCTTAATTATTTTTCTTAAATGATCTTTACTTTTTAAAATTTAATAAAATTATATCAATACTTCAAAAGTTTTAAATACGAGAATTTGGATTGATTTAGCATATTTTTTACCAAGGAGTTATTCTAAATTTTAAAAAAATGCTTATGTCACGGCAATGACGATATGCACCCCCAAAATTATTTCCTGGGTACGTCACTGCTCTTAACAATATCAATCTCCCTTCTGAAATAAATAAATAAATATAACAAAAAATTAACTAGTTATTTGTTAATATATACTTGCATAGATATTCGATCCTCATTATAATGAATACTTTAATTTACACCAGAAAATAGAAAATAAGCAAATATTATTATGGCTTTTAAACAGAAAAAAAAATCAACCACTCAGATTAAATAAACATGAAAAATCACTGAACGCAATGAGCATATATAAGGAGAAGATCCGCTTTTTTAACATGAAAATCTTGTTTTCTTCCAACAAAAATTACAACTTGTGGATGAATTACACTTAAAAATATTTAAATGGTTAACTGAAGCTCATTTACTCAAAAATTATCCACAAACAAAATGGCTCTCAAATATATAATGACTATTTACCTATTCATATATTAATGCAGTTACTTTCCAGATTCCAAACCGTTGAACCATTCTTTGACGCTCTACTATGACATGAATTTACATACTTTTTGGCTCAATGCCAAATTATACTTCCTCGCACATGAGTGATAATGAACTTGCCAAAACAGGCCTCAATCACAGAGAGGAACAGCTATTTAAAATTAAATTACTATTTGGGGAGGAAAAAAAAGTATCCAACGAGGATATCCAGAAACTAATGCAATTTGCCCGTCGTCATGCGTAACTGATGCCACACCGTTTCTGGAAAAGAAAAATAAATTTGAACGACACTGAAAAGAGGAAATAAGCGCCGTCCCCTAATTTGAATTTTAATGATATCCGCGTAACAAGGAGGAAAATTCCATTCTTCTCAGATTCAACAGCAAACGACAATTAACAAAGACTGAGAACCTATCCACCGCGGAAAATAAAATAATAAAAGAAAAAAAAGAACGACCAAGAAAGCTAAATAAACGCAACTTTTATTCCATGTTCGAAAATTCTTACACGTAATGCCTTTTCGCGAAACAATCAAGGCGTTTAATGTTCTGGAGTGGAAACGGAAGGAGGAACAAGAGCCAGAAAGGAAAGAAGAGAAACGCAGTTAAAAAATAAAATAAAAAAAGGATGATTCAGAATCGTCTGCTAGGAGCGGGGAGAGTCACGCGAATGACCCAGACGATACGCTCAACGGGCGCGTAACCCGAAAGGCGCGAAATTAAGATGAGTGGGTGTGAGAAAAGAAAGAGATTAAGGTTTCATTTGCTTGTTCGAAGGGATAGAGTAACTGAAGATAGCGTCCTTCAATATGCAAACGATTTTTGGGATTTACTAAAAAAAAAATATAGCGCAGATGAAGAGATATAAGAATTCCCCAGTCGAATATAAAAGAATAATCACTAGAGATTAAGGTCCTGAAGAATTTATGTAAATGATTTTAAAATATAATTTTTTAAAAAAATTCAATGTTAATTGTGAGAACGAGGGCAGAATTGTAAAGAGAAATATGCTAAGTAGCATTAAAAATTAAGTTCGAATTAAAGTTGAGTATTTTATTCTTAATTTGAAAATCGAGCTATATTCAAGCTCCATAATAATGTCCGTACCCAGTAAAAGTTTTAATATTATGAACTGACAGAGAGTATTTAGAAAATATTTCCAGATTATTTAAATTTCTTTCGACCTCGATATTAAGTGTAATCATATTCTAAAAGATTAAAAATTATGTATGATATAACACATCGATCAATAACTCCCGAGTCTAATTTTGAAAACAACATTTTTTTTGCAAAATTTTTTTTTATTCATCAACAAAACACCTTTTAGGGTGATACGATCGTTCCAACGCTTTTCCAAATTTTTTTT
>BMAW01067541.1:190335-211551 GCA_019974015.1 Nephila pilipes | reverse complement strand
TGATAAACAGCTTTCTGAATCATCGACTCGTTGCTGTTTTTGTTCCATCGAAAGCAATCGCGGCACCCACTTGGAAAAAACCTTTTTCACTTCACTTCAAAAAACCTTTTTCCTGGTCCGATCGACTTAAAATTTTGACACGTTTCAAGCAAAGGTTCGTACTCTAGAAAGACCTGGTTACTGGTTTACTACGAGCGCCATCTCTGGGTTAGACTCGGGAGTTATTGATCGATGTGTTATTCACAAATAAAGCACTGAAAATATTTTAAAGAAATTTGGATTAATTATTTTTATTTATGAATGTGTGCAAGATATAAATATGTGAAACGCACTATTTGTATTTGAAAGGAATAAATACAATCTTTTCCACCACGCAGTTTTTTTTTTTTTCAATCCTCCAGACCTCTTCTATAACATGACTTTCAAACAAACTATTATGCCTATCAGAAAGTTCCGCCCATTTGTGAAAAGTGAAAGAATATACATTTTCATACATTTAATAATATTTACTGTAAGGTATAATTTCCTAAGTTACTAATGACCTCTGGCCAGGTAATTTGTAAATATCATTTCTCAAAATTTCCTCTTTTTAAAGGTGAAGGACTCTGTAGTATTTCGAGGACTTTTGTTTCGGTTTTATTATTATTATTTTTATTTTTTATTTATTTATTTATTTCTGAAGTTTTTTCGCTTCAAAAAATTCCGCAGGGAGAGAAACGGGTTATAATCGTCGGTTGCTAGGCCTGGAGTGTATAGTGGATGCGATACAATTTCTCAGCCCATCTCTGCGATTTTCCTTTCTATTGAACATCGCTGGTCTCTTTTCTTTGAGTGCTTTTTTAAATCACACATTGGCTGCAAGGTTTCAAAAGCTTGTAATATATTGGTCCCGCCATACGTCAGGCTCACTCATGGTTTAGAGGAGGAGAAAGGGGAGGGGGGCATGTTGCTCAAGCTCTCAGGATGGTCTTTCGGCGGCCGGAGGATTTTTGACACCGAGGAGGGGGAGAGAGTTGATGACCTCGATGCGACAGCGTTGTTTCGAACCCTGGACTAGTGCGTCCGAAGTTGACAGTCCTATCAACCAGGCTTAAAAGACATCTAACTATTTATTTGAAAGTAATATTGATATTTCATGAATACCAAGTCAATAAATATTCCTGGTCAGACACCAAAAAAAAAAATTATGAAGAATTTAATTGAATATTCTCCAATTTAATTTTATATCTATACAAGATAAAAATAAATTTCCGATAAAATATCAATGGAAACATTTATACAAGCACGTGCGCATCACCTATTTATTGAATAATACATATAAATTCTAAATATAAAAACCTATCTGAAATACTGCAGACATTCTTCCAGATATACAGGATTATTCAAAATGATGTACGGTACTAAAAATATTATAATAAATTTATTTTCAAACACAAATTTATCAGACCATGACCACTTGGCTGCGAAGCGTTTTACGTCCTGCACAAACTGTAAAACAAAATCTATAATTTTAGTCCAATGAGTGTTTCTAAGACGTTTTGGATTGGTTTGGTTTGGTTTTATTAACGTCGCACTAGAAGCAACACGAGGATTATTGAAGAGGGACCTCGTAATTTTGAACTTCAGTCAAGTGCGACGAGGAACGACACTTGAATCGACACCTCTTTCTCCTAACCTTCCC
Organism: Nephila pilipes; assembly: GCA_019974015.1. NCBI lineage: Eukaryota > Metazoa > Arthropoda > Arachnida > Araneae > Nephilidae > Nephila > Nephila pilipes. The sequence continues at coordinate 209,870 of BMAW01067541.1, read as the reverse complement.
ACCAATCCATTGGCAGGAATTCGAGCCACGGCAGATTTCAAAAGGCATCAGCCCCGGCTACACGACGGGTCTTCAGTGGCCATCAAGGTTCAGACTCGTGACTAGACGAAAACCCCCAGCCGTAAGTCAGCGGACATGACTACTAGGCTACCGCGGCCACTAAGACGTTTTGGAAAAAATAATCCTACATTCGTAAATGGTATCACCAATTTGAAGAAACCGGCTATTTTAGTAATTACTTTAGTTTTTATTAACGTCGCACTAGAAGCAACACGAGGGCTATTGGCGACGGACCTCGTAATTTTGAACCTCAGTCAAGTGCGACGAGGAACGACACCTGAGCTGGCACCCCCCTCTCCTAACATCCACACCACGCCAACGGGAGAACTTTGGGCCCCGAACAGATTTAACGTGCATCAGCCCCGGCTACACGGCGGGTCTTTGGCGGCCAAGGATGGAACCCGCGCCTGAACGAAAACCGCCAGCTGCGAGTCCACGACCTTGACCACTAGGCTACCGCGGCCCTTGGCTATTTTAGTAAAGCCAAAACCAAATGGATGAGTAATTTTATTTTATTGACGTCGTACTGAGAAGCAACTCGAGAACTGTTGGCGACGGACCTCGTAATTGTGAACCTCAGTCAAATGACGTGGACGACAACCTAGCTCTACCTCCTTCTCCAAACTTTCACAACACGCCAACGGGAAGACTAGGTACTTCGACCAGATTTAACGTGCATTTGCCCCACTACCCGGCGGGCTTTTAGTGGCATCGGGGCTCTAACTCTCGACTCGACAAAACAATGCCGGCTGCGGGTCTGCGACCATGGCATTAGGCTACCTCGGCCACCTAAAATTATGGAGGTCACGTGTTAGTGAAGAGAATCATCTACGTGACTCGAGGATGTCATATAGAACATTCACAATACAATAAAATGAAAATGTGTTTGAGTTTTATTTCATTTTACATCCGTTCTGTAACTCGATCTTTTTAAAATGAGTTTATTTGTAGCACTATAATATACCCTACGTTTTTTGAACAAGCTTGTGCTTTAGGAGAAATTTCTTATTCGTAAAACTGCATTCCATTGTTAAAAAATGTATGCTCTAAGTGCAGATTATAAGTCTCTAGAAGTACAAAGTTTTAAATGTTTTCTACAAAAAATACATTTAAATTAAATCTTTATCTTAATGGGTGCGGAAACGCAATTCACCAAGTTTAACTACTTCGGGGGAAAAAAAAGAGAAAAAAAAACATTCTTCAAAATATAATAAATGTTTTTTTAAGACCGTAAGAAAAAGCAACAGCGAGCGGTAGAGGAAAAGAGAAAACCCATTTAAAGGGAAAAAATTTAGTTCATTTAAATTGCCACAAGAGAGATAAAAACTTTGTAAAAGTTCAAACTGCGCCATCTCTCTTTTGCCCAAATAAAAACACCCAGAAGTACGAAATACATTTAACTCCGTAGCAATACAATTCTCTCGCTGACAAAAAAAATACTTTAGTTACAGTAGGGTTTAATGGTTCCCTAGCAAAAAAAAAAAAAAAAAAAAAAAAAGTTTAAATAAAAATTGACAACTGCGATGCGCTCGAATAAAAATAAAAATTCCATAATAAATCACTTTAAAATTAGAAATATTTATCAACGGTTAAAATTTCTAATTTCTACATTTAAAAAGAAACGGAACTTGTTACAATTTGGAATAGGCTGGAAAATGATATAATGAATATACTCAAATTATTTATAAAAAAAAAATTTGAAAAAAATCACAGTAAATCCTAATCAACAGCTTATAAAATATATCAACAATTTAATATATTTTTTTTAAAATTAGATATTAAACGTTTCAAGGCTGATTATAAAAGTACTTGTTTTTGAATACAGATGGTTCATTGGTTGATTGTATCAACGTTACACAAGGGCTATTGGAGACAAACCACGTAATTTTGAACCTCTGTCAAGTACGAGTTTTAATTTAATTTTTATTAACGTCGCACTAAAAGCAACACGAGGGCTATTGGCGACGATTTTTAGTTTGTTTAGTTTAGTTCTTATTAACGTCGCACTAAGAAGCAACACGAAGGTTACTGGTGACGGACTTCGTAATTTTGAACCTCGGTCAAGTGACGAGGACGACACCTGAACTTCCCCCTCCTCTCCTAACTTCCATACCATGTCATTGGGAGGAGTTTAGGCTCCTACAGATTTAACGCGCATCAGTCCCGGCTACACGGTGGGTCTTTGGCGGCCAAGAACCGAACCCGCGACCGTACGAAAACCGCCGACCACAAATCCGAAACCGTGACCACTAGGTTACCGCGGCCACTCGGTCAAGTGTGAGGACGACACTTCCCTCTCTTATCTTCCACACCACACCAACGGGAGGACTTTGAGCATCGACAGCCCTGGCTATTCGGCGGGTCTTTAGTGGCATCTAGACTCGAACCCACAACTCGACGAGAACCGCCGGCCGCGGTCCGAAACCATGACCAGTGGGATTCCACGGCCTGTGACAGATGGCATTGGGAAGACAAATTATAATTGTGTACTGCCATTTGTTACAGGGTCTAAAAACAATATGACACTGATTCATAGGATAGTTTTGATTGCTGTCATGTAGAGTTGTCACCATCGATGAGACCTAGATTCATCATTATGCGCCAGAAATCTGGCAACAAACAAAACAATGGGTTACATCCGGTGAATTAGCTCCAAAGAAAGCAAAAACAGTCTCGTCGGTCGGAAAAATTATGACGCTAATTGTTTTTGGTGCGGGGGGGAATGCATCAGGCGTCATACTCATGGACTTTTTAGATTACGGAAAAACAATAAATTAACAATATTAAAATGAGTTACCCCATTCCCTTTCGTAACAACCCAATTTTTTGAGCCACCCTCAAGAACATTTACACAAACATTCAAGAAAATTACTGGAATTTATCCAGAAAATTATTCAAGAACGAAATGTGCAACAGTGCCAAATTTTTATTGAAGGAACCATTTACAATGGATATAAAACATGTACAGTGCGAAATGAATCATTCAACAACATAGATGAATTCTTTTTTTAAAGAAAATTAATCTAGACCACAGTTTAATCATTTTGGATGGAATCCAGACCGCATAATACGTATGAAGGGTTTATTTTCGTCGTTTTTGGGGTCCGATTAATAAATTTATAGGACAATAAATTTACAAGACATAATAGTACGAATAAGTCTTTGAAAGCAACAATTTTTTTTTGAATATTTATGAAATTATGTTATTCAATTCATAAATATTATACGTGATCCATACTTAAATATTTTCAAAAATGTACGATATAAAAATTTAAAGTAATCAATATTATTAATTTAAAATAATTTTAAGAAATAAAATTTTGTACCATTTTTAGTCTTACTGTTCATTCGGTATCTTCTTAAATTCCTACATTCTCTAACAATGACGTGAAAAATTTATTCTAAGTTGTAAATATCAAATGTCTTCAAAAGCATTTCGAGAAAAGAAAAAGCATCCGAAAAAATGTTTTCTAATTTCTCTTAGAGTAGGGAGTGAGTGAGTGATGGTATTTTAATAGCGCAATACAGCAAGATGTGGCCATTCTGTGCCAAATAAAGTAAACCTGTGATCCAGACGCGAGAAAAAATTGAAAGAGAAAAATTCGTCGACAAAGAGGGTCAAAGATAGAAAAAGATCACTAGGGTATTTCGAGGGTATCGATAGGTCACCCTTGTTACCAAAAACAGTAAAACCCATGAAAAAGAAAATGATCACCAGGGTGCATTGGGCTCATGATGCCTACCTAAAGAAGGCAAATCCCTGAGGGCCCCAACTGGAGGACTAGTTTCCCGATATAATCCCCAGGAGTAGGGTGCCCGGATGTACCCCCAGACACAGGGTACCCATTTTAGTCGCCTCTTTCGACATGCACCAGTTACCGCGGTACTATTCTTCCACACCCGCTCTCTTAGAGAGGGAAAATCTTAGCATAAAAAGAGCAGGAATATAGTTCCCTTCATTTTTATATAGGATCTATTTATATATTTTGACATGCTTCTGAAGGAAAAAAAATAAGATTTTTTAAGCAATAATTTAGTTATATTTTTAAATAGTTTACTGAACATTCCTATATTCAATAAAAAAAACTCGGCAAGGGTACTCTATTCCCTCACAATCATCGTATATACTAGGTGTGGCTATTCAATAACGAGACTGAAGCTATAAAACATTTTATTTTGATGTCGTACATATTTACATATCATCACCTTCAATCTACACCCCTCCTCTATCCCTATAACGCTCCATGCGAATCTTACGTTGTTCGAAACTGTGGTGCAAGTCATCTGTCAATTCCTTCAGAACACGTGCCGTTTTCTCTTTCACAGCTTCAACGGACTCAAGTCTTGTTCCTTTTAATGCAGATTTAGGAAACAGAAGTCGCATGGCGCAAGGTCCGGCAAATAAGGCGGATGGTTTTACTCTGGGATGCTGTATTTGGCTAGAAGCCTTTTGACAGACCATGGGGAATGATTTGTCCTTCCACAATTCGGGTCGCTTTTTCCTTATTCTTTCAAGGGGTTCAACAAGAAAGTGAAGGTAGTAATGATAATTAGTAATTTGACCTTCAGGAACCCAGTGAAGGTCCCCAATCCCATGAATATTAAAAAAAAAAAAAATCATCATTGCTTTTAATTTTGATTTGTTCATTCGAACTTTGTTAGCTCTCGTTGAAGATAAACAAATGAGGATATTTTTCCATGTGGTGAGAGCACGTTTGTTTACAATTTTAAAATTTAATTTGAGAACTTTTATAAATGTGTCATAAGCTCACAAGATGCATCTACGGTTTCAGCGAAATACAATTTATTTTTTAACAGCAAAGTATTAAAGAAAAGCAAATTTCTTAGCATTTTTAACGTCTCAAAACACTAATTTTTGTTCATTTCTGCAGAAATTGCTCATCTGATAAACCTTTCGCAATGTATATCAACTAATGTTACATTTAATTAAAGTCTCATAAGAATTTCATAATGAACTATTAGCTACGGACTTCACAATTTAAAACCACGATTAAAGAGGATAACATTGAAGCCCTAAAGAAAAAAACTTTTACAACTAATCGAGAGTTGACTTAAAGATGCAATTCGATATACTTATTTCCATCAGTTAACATGACAGCTTGGCAGAATGAGGACAGGAACCCATAACCCGACGGTTACAAGACTCTTGACCCCCCATTCCGCCAGGATATCAAATTCGCTCACAAGTACTAGTGACTAATTTTTTGTATAGTCATCGAAAGTTTCTCTTCTGTAATGATCAGGATTTGCAACTGAACTTAAGCTTCAAGTATCATTTACAAAAAAAAAAATTGGAAATAAGAAACACGATAGAATACTTGTATTTCTTGCTTGTTTTTAAAACACCACTTCTCATAGAACAATCTTGTGACGTCTGATGCACATACATGACAGAATAGCACCCCTGCGCCTTTCATTTTACTCTAGTTATTATTGATGACAATAAATAGATCGTACAAATAATTTTTTACATTCTAGTACATTACACAATCCATAAGTTAAATGTTAGTAAGAATAGTATTATGAATAGATTACAAAAACCTTAGAACAAAACTGTGCTTTAAAATGCCATACAAATTTAGAGTACTATCGTTCACGTAGAGCTGATCTTATTGAACAAATTCTAAGTAGCATTTTTTTTCCTTTCTGATTCAGCACATCATGCTTAAAAACCGTGTACTACATTCTCGCATGTAATAAAGGACAGAATTCGATCATCACATTTTCCAGATATCCTATTTAATTTACAGCTCTTTTTTCGGTTCCTTAATTTTGCACAGCATTTAGATAAATTAACCAAGTCCTCCTCGTACCTCCTAGAAATATATCTTGTGACTATTCGTTAATTTAAAATATCTTAAGTTTTCATAGTCTCCTGCACGAGAAAGTTACTGTTAAGAAAAGAGGCCTTTCACCACATGATATTAAAATATCTTAGCCAGAAAAAAAGAAAGCAATAAATACATTTGTAATTATATTTCCGAATGATACGAGGATAGTTAAAAAAAAGTACCAATGTTTGAAGACAGATGGCGTTGCTAAGGCAAGTATATGTTACAACTACGAGCTGCCATTAGTTAAGCCAAATTAGACGCCAATTCATTGGTTAGTTTTGATTGTTGTAGTGACGAGTTGTCACCTACGATGAGACTTTAATCCATCGTTATACACCGGAAACCAAATAACAATCAAAACAAAGGGTTATTTCCGGATCCTAAGAAGGAGAAGATGGTCTCATCAACCAGAAAAGTTATGGCGATAATTTTTTAGGGTGAGGATGGCGTCATACTCATCGACTTCTGCGAAAGAGGTGTTGTTGTGTTGTTTCTTATTCCACATTGGTCTTGTCGAAGATTAGTCAATCCATGAGACTCAAAATCTTCAAGAAATCATATACGAAGTGAGGTGAAGTATTATATCTTCTCTGTCAAGTCCCATGCAATTTAAAAGATGCCTGGGAGAGGTATAGGAAAAATTACAATTCGTTAAGATCGGCCACTTGCCCAAAATAAGATTCCCAAATGTTTCAACTAACAAGCACACAAATGGTGGTTTGCACAACTATCTTTTAACAGTAAGGGCACCACCAAGAGTTTGTCTGTTACACAATGAGTGAGTCAGAGGGGTGTACCATAATTTCTGGTTCGAGATTTTTATTTTTGAATAGTAAGAAAAAGTAAAAGCGATCAACGGACAATACTACACTGACTTTCTGAAATGCCCTTGTACCTACAGAATAGTTAGTTTTTTTAACAGTTGCTAAAAACTTTGTGGCAGCACTCCCACAAATTTCAGCTAACGAGCTGTCATGGCTGCTACCTTATATATTCTCAGAACGCATTTGTAATGTCTTTCACGCCGATGTCTGCTAAAACGTGCCTCCATGTCTCGTTATGGGTATTAATTTTAAAAGATGTGCATTCCAAATGTTTTATGGGATATGTCATGCCGCACTGAGGTTAGCACGGTATGGGCTAAAAACAGTCTTTACTGTCACGATACATTAGCTTCGAAAAGAAGATAAAAATCACTAAAGTCGCAAGGAGTGAAGAAAAGTTTTGGAAAGGGGGGAAGGGAAGTCATTGTCGTAAATGACGTGATTTAAGAAGCTCAGATGTGTTTGAAGAACATGTTTTCGGGATTTGGATATTTACATCCGAGAAGAGAGAGATGTAGTTCGCTCGCGAAGCGTGACATTTTTAGCGTGGCTGTAGATTTAAAAATATTTCTCATTGTGTGTTGGTGAGCGATAACGATGAAAACACATTGGCTATTTTATTTATTCGAAAACATTTGAAATAAGACGAGTTTCGGTAAATATATTTGATACAATTTTTTCAAAGTTCTCATTTATATAATCATTTATACGCACATTTAAATTTAAGATTTTCCCGTAAATTGAGTACGAAGAGCGAACAAAAACGTTGTGATGAAAAACTGAAAAATATAATTTAAAACGATAATTTTGGAATCATATAAATATTGATTTTAGAACAGAGCAAGAAAACAACTACACGAAATTTATTTTATTAAAATATGTTTCATTAATTTACAATCAATCTAATCGATTCATAAAGTATAATAAGTGAATCCAGTAACTTTTGCATTTTATAATTATTAAAGTTATTTGTACTACTTCAAACCTCCATTCCAGTCATATTAATCTTCGTTTATATGTAAATACAACTAGTTTGAATAAAAAAATATGTAAGCAAATTATGTTTTTATCGTGAAATTTTTTTAAGCATCTGTAATTCCACCAAACTTTAAGTTATATTAAACTTCAAACAGTAGAAATCAACAATTTATAACGAAAATTTTAAAATATCAAATTATTAAATCAAAAATGAAAATTTTGGTTCAACGGAAAAATTAAGTAAAATTCAAATTTTACGATTATACAGACTGTGTGCTGAAAATATGCTATGAATAAATTTATTGGTTAAGCCGAAGAAATGTTTTCAGCACATTTGTTTTCTTATATTTTATTATTACAATACATATTTACAGATACAAAGAAGACACAGATAATTTTTAAAATAAAATATTTATAAGAAAAAAAGTTTCTATTCACCCTATTGGAACACGCATAAAATATGCATTTCAGAGGGGGGGGATTTCATTTTATACAAACAATTATTTAGAATTAATTTTTTTCCCTCGAAAACCTGAATATTTTAAAATACCTATTATTTTTACAAATTTTAAATATTTTTAAGCAATTTTCCTGAATTTCTCAGAAATGTTTCTCCCAATTCTGTGCATAGATTTATTTATACTAGCGCTGATTATAGTTTCTTATATTACATACTAAGAAAAAAAAATTAAAAACCACTTTGCATTCAATTTTGTGGATTTTTTTAAATTGCTTGTCTAAATCTAATTCCATTGCACAGAATTATCAACTATATCATTCAAAGCAACTTGAAAAATTTCAAAACTTTATATTAATAACAAGAACAACAACAAAAATTTTACATTTGAAATAAATATATGACCGTCATGAAAAAATGAAAAGCCGACAAAAACACGGTTTAAAAATTTGAAGATCTATGAAATATGATTTGGCACATGATTAAAGAAAATTTAATAACTTCCTAGTATTGTGTTTAGAAGCAAGAAATTTTGTATATATAGCGGTACTTGTCTATTATAGCGGCGCCCGATGATTAATCGCCAAGTAGGTTGTATCAAAAGATAGGCTTCACGAGTTTGGCGACGAAATTTCTCGATTGAAATAAGGCAATTAAAACGTTTTTCGATATTTCGGCGATCCTTGGAATATACTCTTCGTGTTCCCTTTAAACAATAATTCACTTGAATTGTATTCATATTAATATTTTCCATTAATAGTTAAGGAAAAAAACAGATTTACCTTAAGTATATAACAAATCTTATATAAACTCATTTCTACGATCAAGCATTAAATTACTCGTATGAGATAGTCCCTCCTTAATCGCCTATCATATCACACACACTTCAAGCTCCATTTACTTTCGATTCCGACAGATCAGAATCCTCCGACACGCATAATCGAGTGTAAAGTAATGTAGTTCACCTATCTTCATCGATTAGCGACATTAAGTCCCGATTGACATCGAATATGCCGGCTAGACGACGGACAAAAATGCTCCAAGTGTCAAATCGCATGCAGTACAGTCAGTCATCAAGGCATCCAGAAGTATTTATGTACGTCTCATTCTAAAAGTGGATTAGAATAGATAAAAATAATCGCGAAAATAATACACACGAATATCATTAAACGCTTGACTGTACCCTTGGCATTGTACTGCTGATCTAGTGTTCCAAAAAGCAGCGAGTCATGCATAAATAATGAGTCCCTGCGAGTAGTTTGGAAGAGTCATGGAAGTGAAGGGAAAAGAAGCGGTTTTTCAAAAAGTGAATAATGAATAATTGCTGTCAGCCGCCATTTTTTTGTTTCTTTTTTGAAATTATTCCCGAGGTTGAATTTTACCTTGAGACAGAAGTGACTCATTCCATAAGAAGCCGTGATAAATATTGTTGGTTACATGTTGTCGGACACTAAGTCGTGGTGTTGAAATGCAATTTTTGGACAATAATAGCATAACAAATAGTAGAAATGCCATTTCAAAATGACCATGAAAAATATAATTACAATGCTTCGCACAGAAAATAGGCGAAAGAAATTGAGTGATGGATTTCGTATTTATTTGGTTTATAAATTGCAAATTTAGCATTTCTGATTTCGTGACTCACCGACAAAATATTTTCAGAAAGAAAAGACTGGTTTAAAAAAAAAATTATATTTCTGTTTTGAAATGTAACGTAAGAGATTAATTCCAACTTTTAAACTTCCCTGTTCTAAAAATTGGCAACAGAGCAATTAAAATCACAATAAGAATTAATAAATTCTTATTTGCAACAGTTTTAAGTAAAACATGGAGATTAGAACAACTTAAGTTATTTTCTTTTTAACGCACTTTTGCAATGCATTATTTTTGATTGCATTTTTAAAAAAATTCAATAAAATATATACTTATTCCACATTTTGTAGTTTCTCGCATAGTTTTCGACAAATTAAGTCACATTTTAAAATCTCTACTAAAAATAATTTCCATGCGTGAAAGTAAAAAGATATGAAAAAAGGATGAATTTTAGAATTCTTCAGAAATATGAATAATGGTCCAAACATTATGGGATTCATACAGATGCCACAGCGACTCTCTGAAACTTAATTAAAAAAATATTATGATAAATTTTATCTGTACACAGTGCAACCGATTTAAAAAAACAAATCTCATTTCAAATTTTAGGTTTTATATCATAATTAAATACAATCCAAGGGAAATATTTCAAATCAGCATGCAATATGCAAAACATTTCTTTGTAATCAAAATATTACTTTGTTTGATTCATTTCAAACATTAGGATCAGGATACTATTACAGAAAATAAGATTTAAAATTACTTATAGCAAAAACTACACTTCATCATAAAATTACTCTTTTATAGTCAATCATGGGGAAAATAACTACAATTAGAAATTTTCAAAACTATAAAATATAATTATAACATGATGAAGCAAAAAGTTACTTATACAAACATTTTGAAATTTTATCGAACGTTCCATTAAATATTAGAACAAAGTAATGCATTTTCAGTTCAGAGAAATTCCATAAAGTGAAATATTCTCAAAATCTGAAGTTAATATGATAAAAAAAAAGGACCGAAAAAATGAAAAAAATAAATAAAAATTGAAAGAAATTTTCCGGTTCTTTTTCAAAGAAATCCTATTACCTGCCTCTAAAATCTAAAATTTCAATTTACAAAACGAGAAGAAAATCGAATTATTTTCAACATTTTCGAACGCTTTTATGAAAACAAAAAAAAATGAAACAAACTTCTTTCTTGTAACGGATGTGGCAACAATCCAAGACTCGTTTGGAGCAGATGGAAATAAATAAGAGCTCAGCTGACAGCTACGAAGATGAGCGGAAACGATTTTTTTTTTTCGGAACGGCGATCATTTCTCAAGATTTAGAACTTTTCTTCTAACGATGCCGGTTCTTAAAGTGTGATATAGTTTTTGCATACAGGAAGGCATAAGTAATTCCAATTGAGTACATGTTCTTCAGAATTTCGGTATTACATATCTAAAATATGAATGTCACTTATGTAAATTCTTCACATTCTTTCCACATTTTTTTGAAAGATAACTTTCGAGTTTTATAATTGAATAAACCGAGCCAAATCGATATATCGTTAAAATTTATTCGCTTTGAAAATATCAATCTAAAATGTATGAATACATAAATATTTTTTAAATAATTTTAAAAGTTTCAATATTTCCTGAATTCACTTGTGTGAAAATGAATATTTCATTGAGTTATGCTATTATAGAAAGATAAATAGCATATTACAGAAAGTTTAATTTTTTTATTTTATATATATAAACATGAAATATGCAATTATTGTACAGATTAAATAAGTGTTGTATTTAAGTAAATATTATTTTGTCTCATTTTTAGAAATTTGCAAGAAAAATGAAGACTCAACATAAATTTCAAATCAATGAATAGAATATTGAGCATAATGGGTCTTAAGGTACCACATTAAATGTGTATTTTCTTTGCTATTTAATAAAATTTTAAATTTTGAAATTTACATTGTGTGAGAATGAACAGGAATTTTGATCTGAAATAGTTATATAGTTAGTTCACATGAACTATTTAATTCATGATTTTTTTTCAATTAAACTCAAAACCTGCATTTGAATAAAAAAAAAAATTTCCAAAGATTTAAGTTGTTGATTTATTTAGTTCGTAGATATAAGAGTATACAAAATTTTCATTTGCCAAATAATTCATTCGATTATATTTTTGAGAACTCTAAAATTGAAATAAAATATTACAGTTGGAAGATATTTTTTGAACTAAAAATTTGATCCTTATTTTCATTTAAGTTAATATCTAAAAAAATTTATTTGTAAAAGTTTTAGCTTCGACCACTTTTGTTGTTGTTTTTGTTCCCTTGATGATAAAAGAAAACACATTTTTTTGCATATGAAAATTAATATTTAAGTCAGAATTTATTGGCAAAACTTAATATCTTCCATAACAATAAGTCAGTAATCACCAACTTAGTTGAAAAATGTATAGACAACCGCTAAAAATAAAGAAATTTTCTGGAATTTCCATCTCGCTTTGAGGTGTATACATTAACAAAAACCACAAACAAATTCACGTTCTTCAAGTATTTGTCACAAAATGGATCATTTGTAAAGTTAAGGGTTGAGACAATTGCTTGGAACTTGCCGTATCATCCGCCAAAAACCACATATTGCAGCATTTAGAAAACAAATACCACAAATGAGGCAATTTAAGTCGAAATGTGTTACAATAATTGACCATTGATTCACACACGGAAAAAACTTCAAAAAACAAAGACATTGTTGAGAAGTTAAGAAAAACAAAATATTCGCACTCAAATTACCCACATACGCAATTTATATTTCTCTAAAATCAAAATAACCTTTTCTTCCATAGGTCTTGAAACACTGGGGAAAAAAATCTTTTTATTACATTTTCTTCCAACAACCAAATGTTTTCAATTAAACAATACAAAACTAAGAAACTAGGATTGATGCAGATACCAAATCAATATATTTGATTTGATATCGATATATTTGGAAAAAAGCTACATTTCTAACTGTGTACGGGTACTGATATATTAGCTTTTAATTACACAAGGAATAAACGAGAGCAATTGCAATAAATTATTCAACCGCAAAATACCGCGAAACTTAAGCTATTTGTGTCTTCCTGACAAGATGGAAGACCTACTGCCTCCAATTACACTTCTAAATTACATTTGCAGATGGGATACGGGAAAGACAGTTCATGATAAACCACCAACTTCTACCATCAATTCGATCAGTAGAATCGGTTAAAGAAAGAGGGCGAAAGAAGGGGGGGTAATAAATGAGCCTCATTCCTGCAATTTCTTTGTCGATCCAAGAAAATAAAGGACACTAATCGATCTTACTTGAAGAGGAGGGAGCTTCCTCCAATGGTACTCCTTGATAAAAGACCAGCTCTTTTACAATAGGAATTCCAGAAAGAGTTTTTGTATCATAGAGATGGGGAAAAAGCAAGTTCAAAAAGACAAAGTTCTGGCGAGATCATATTTTAAAAAAAAGACGAAGCTCAGAAACTCTTTTTAGAGATTAAAATCTCACGGAGGGATTCTTTTTTCCCTCCCATATTGTGGACAAAGACAACAAGAAACGGTTGCTTGGGATGGAACAATGGATCATAGATACACAAGTCGTACAAATAAGTGTGAAGTACCTTGTTCAATAGCAAAAGTACAACGCCATTTAGATAAATAGATAGAAACGCAACAATCGATGGGATTGTCGAGGTTGTTTCACCCAGCGAGCTTTTCAAAAGATAACCTCATTTGCTTTAATTACTTCATCCAGCATAATTGAATGTTATCCGTTAAATTAAAAACCGCAAAGTGAAATATAGGTTAATTTAATTTGTTCAAAGGGTAAGCAAGACTTGTTAAATCTCAGTTAAAAAAAAAACTTGACTTATTAAATGTGTCTAGACTTATTAAAATTTAAAATGAAAAAAAGCTTTTCATTGGAACTGCAGTATGGAAATAAGAACTGAGAAAAGATATTGGAACAATTTCGTGAATGTGTTACATGAAACATATTCCAAAGTTCTAATTTTAAATTTATTCAAAGTGTATTGCCATTTGACACCAATGCGAAACTTTTAAATTGCTTATTTTATTCATTCTTTTAAGACTTAATAAAAATAATTTTTTTTTCGTAGTTTCATGCACGTAATTTTTAAAGAAATTCAAGCTATATGTGTTACTATGTATTTTAAACAAACCTTAAAAATGAAATATGTCAAATAAAAACGCAAATCCTTAAAGTTATTTTATAGACTCGTACTAAATGAGATTTATTAAATAACATTTCACATTAAATAAGTAATTAACAAATAATATGAAAAAAGAGTGTAATTACATGTCTCACTATAATAAAAATTGAGTTCAATTAACATAAATGTATTATACTTCTATTTGGGAACTTCTATAAGAATCTTTAGTACATGTTATCAAAAAATTAAGTAGAGTAAATTAGTGTTTCTCAATTAGTATAATTCATTATTCAAAACAAAGGAATCATGTTATACGTAATTAATTATATGTCACGCAACGCTATCATATATTAAAAAAAAATGTCATTATACTTGCAAAGAGGAACTTATGCAAGATTCTTTTTATTCTTTTGTCCCCACAAAAAAAGGGGGAAAAAAGCAAATTAGTTTCTTTAATAGTACAATTAATTATTCACAGCAAGTCATGGAACATATTTTGGTTCTACTACGACTTCTTTCATATATTTTTCAAAAAATAAATGTATAAAAGATAAATAATTCATAAAAACTAAAATGAATTTTTTCGATCTTCTAAAAACTAAACAGAAGATTCATTGCAAAATCAAATAAAATGTGCATGTATTTATTTTAATGGGAAAATAATGACATTCTTTCCAGAAATTCAGGAAGTGATATTCTGTTAAAATGTTTTAGATTTTAATTTTTCATCCAAACAAATTTAAAAAAAGTCAGTAATTCTTTAAAATTTTTGGAATGAGCAAAATTTTCGATTACATTAAAAGCAACCATATTTTTTATATATTCAATTACTGATATTGTATTCGCATTATCACAAAATAATTTATTTTTGGATACAAAACATATTTTACAATTTGTTATTCTTATATATAAAAAACTAATAATTTTGAAAACGACGATAATTTCTGCTAATATCTTGAAAACAAATCTGAAAACATTTTGAAAATATTTTTTGAAATTCTGGAAAAAAAAAAAAAAAAAAATTGAAACTTCTAAAATATTGGAAATATGAATGTTAAATAATTTTAATAAATCTAGACTAATATTACGCAACAATTTGACGCTAAATTTGCGCATTTATATACATAACATCCCTAAAACAATTTATTTCTGAACCAATTTATTATTTGATATAAATGTATGTTTTAATTTCACTTTTAATTTACCTTAAATAAAATTTATTTCTCTACCAAACACAATCACCCTCCCAAAAACAACAATGTTCATTAATTAGTATAAAGGAAATCCAGCCGAATGCGACTCTACTGGTTTTCGAACACAAATAATGACTCAGAGGCAACTCAAGCGAAAAGAAGAGAAAATAATGGCAACGAAAAAAAGTAATAAAAAAGAACCCGATCGATATCGACAGATGACTCATCTAGCAAGAATTCCGGTTGAAGGAAAAAGTTTTGCGCTTATCCGTAACAATCGTGAACACACACACGCAACAAGTTTTCTCTATTCATCCAGGTGAATAGCGGGCTTTTGATGCAACCCAGACTAGGTGAGATACGGTCGGGGCGTTCATGCCGGCTGGCCGCTATCGATCATTATGGAAGTCTCTCTGATGTAGAACGTTGGAGAATAAGAGAAATTTGAGGAGTGAAGTTTTTCTTAAACACATTCAAGCAGATATATTTAAGCTATAGGGGATTAAATAGCGTAAATTAAAAAAAAAAGTCCCAAATATTTTTAAAAATTTGCATTCATTTAAAAAGATGAAATTGAATAGAATGTTACAATAGAATGGTTTTTTTTAAGAAATTCTCTACACGGAAAATTGCACTATTTATTCATAATATATACTGTCTCCTTATTTGAGAACTAAATTTACTTTTTCCAATTGTGTGTAAATGTTTTTTTTATTATTATTAAGCTAGTATATATCATAATACTTCGGACACTTTATCAATTGTTAAATCCGAATTTTACAACGAAAAAATTCTTTAACGCTAGATTTCATTAAAAAGAAATAATTTTTTACAAATTAAACTTGTGCAAGTTGATTCCTGTACCCAAAAAGTAATGCTTGAATTAATTCACATCATGTATATGTTGCGAATCTTGCGAACTATCGATATCGATAAAGTTATTGAAAAAGTAAGGCTACACAGAGTGGACAAAGTAAGTTTTGTAATTAGCTCAGGTATATTTTAACACATTCAATAAATAAAGATTCTCAGAAAATATTTCCATTTTTTTGGGGAAACATTTAAATAAGAACAGTTTCATCTTTCCAATTGAGGATCGAATTATAAGTTAAAATATACATACTAAACTAGATAATAAGTTAATTTATAAAGTTTAAAACAATTATTTAATATTTTGAAATTTTCCAAAATAAATAAGAGTTGCAGTTTATTTACATATATATTTACGGAACAAAAATATAACACCTCTCCAATATAATTAATGGCCTAGCAATTAAAAATACTCTTAATTATTGAGATTATAATTATGTATGTTTTTACACAAGTCATAACGAAAATATATTTGCTCAAAGTCATGTAAATAATTTAGAAGAATGGTAATAAAAGAAGCATTCAAAGAAAGTTCCATAATTATTGGAAAGATTCTTAACTGAATGTGAGTGAGTGAGTGAGTGAATGTAAAGTTTATTGGCGCAAGAGCCGGATATGGCTATGCTGCGCCAAACAAGATTAAACTGTGGTCTAGACGTGAAGTTGAAAAAAGGTAAAAATGTTTGACAAGAAGGAGAGTCGAAAATAGAGAAGGATCGCTAGGGTATCCCGGGAGTGCGTCACCCGTGTTTACCAAAGACAGCAAACCCCATGGGAAAGAAAGATCACTAGGGTACCTTGGGTTCGATTCTTAACTGAAATGCAAGACATTAAATAATTGTTTAATGGGTATAATGGCATCAGCTACGGTTTGCCTGCAACTCTTTGGAGCCGAATTTGTTTTAAAGTCTTCGACGTCACGAACTAATCAATCAGTTTGGAATGAAGGTTTCGAAAAGTTTGTGACGGAATTATCAGTTGTTCCTAATTAATGTAAATAAATGTAATCATAAATTATAGGAATATGTATGGAGGAAATGTATGCTGATAAAGGCATGAAGAAAGAACAAAAATTGTTAAAAAAGAATTTAGTTTGTGTGAGGTAATAAAAGTTGTATACCAAAATAGCTTGGATGCAGAATAGAATTTTAAATATTTTCCACTTTTAAAATTATTTCCAAAATTTTCTCTAAATTAATAAATTAACTTTCATAAAACAGAATACTACACAAAATCGTTTTAAAATTTGTAGTATTAAAATGTAAACAAATATCACTTAATAAAACTCAGATGTTCAAGAATTGTAATTAATATCTGTTATGTTTAAAAATTTGACATGGCTCCTTTTCCTTTAAATGAATAAAAGAATATATAACGTAAGTGCTGAATAAGTAAAGAGAGAATATTAGAAAAACATTACAAACAAAAGCGACGTTTAAAACTTTAAAAACATTTTATATCAGGCTATCTCCTGATTAATTTCCTATTTATTGTTAAAATTCAGTACAAGATACCAAAATGTTTAAGCAAAAATTTTAAGAAGGAAAAAAATGCTAATTGCAACCAAAATTTAAAATACTCTGCAGTAAAATCTTAAAAAGTAATTTTAGACGCTACAAGAAAGAAATTCCAAATGTGTTAGGCATATATTTTTTCAACTAAGACAGCAATTCGTCATTCCTCGATTCAGTCGCAATTCAGACTCAGCAAAAGTAAAACAGAAAGCGATTGCATTCAGCAGGGTAATATGCCCAGCTGCCATTTTTGAATGTTGCTCAAAAATAAACTTTTTCACTTGAAATGATTCACGTATCGATTACCAAAAATTTGAATAAAACAAAACAGCTGCTTTAAAGCGATCTGTTAACATGTTGGGAACTTTTAACTCTTATTTTTAAATAATTACGAGAGAAATGTTGGAATTTTATCGACAGAAAATGCGTTTAAAACTATTTTAAAAGTTCAATGTTTTTCAAAAACACAACGAAAAACAGAATTTTAACTGAAATCATTATTGAAGTAAGTTGAAGCAGATGTGTGCTATTATTTTACGCAGAATAATAAATTTCTTTGTTTCTTTTAACGTGTAACAATACTTCAGTGTTTATCGTCACCTGCTAAAAATATTGATGCCGTAAAAACGTTCCATAAAAAGGAATGATGTTGCGAAAAAAATAAAGGAATTGCATTTCCTTTCTTTTAAGCTTTGTCTCTTTCACTGCCGCATGACGCTTGAAACAAAGGCATAAAAAGAAATTGAAGTCGTCATTCTGGAAAATGATCCATTTAATACCTAATATTAAATAAATGCTGAATGTCATTGGAACATATTAAACTTAGAAACAAAAGAGCAAAAAATTTGAATTTCGATGTATCGGGTAAGAGTGTGATGTATAATTCAGTATAGTAAAATCAACAATACATTAAACACATCTAAAATAGAACGAAAATTGCTATTTTAGATTCACTATAAATATCTTAAATATGAAGAAAGTTGTATCAATTTATTCAAATGTTAAGAGATCTTCTAAATAGTTTATAAAGTTCATTAGAGAATTAATAGGAGTTGAGAAATCAATGAAAATGGGTATCGAGAAAGAGCTTTGATGAAATAGGCAAGACTTTGTCGAGAGAAAAGTTCCATCAGTGGCAGAGATGCTAAAAAGGATGAAATACCAAACATAAAATGTGGCACATGCAACATACACACAACATACGAAAATGTGATAAAACTTTCCGAAACAGAGGAAATTGCAGAAAAATAGCAAAAACAAACTTTAAATATTTCAAAACCATAATTTTGTGCTTACATATTTCGTGAAAAGATTTCGCGTGAACAATTGATTCTAATATTCTTTTCAACTGTCACGTAGCAAGGATTGTCGAAGACAAAGCCAAATTACTCCAGTGTCATTATGACAAATTTCTGTGCGTATAATTTTTGTTTAAAATTTCAAAAACCACTCTTCATTGAAAATATTAGCTTATTATTAAAAATAAAAGGAAAATTGTTTCTCGAAAAATGGTTAAATCATGGAAATCCCAAATTTCGTTGATAGGTGCCAAGAGAGCGAAAGGGTGCAATGACAAAAAGAATAATTTCGAAATTTTTAAAATGGAGGTAGACTTACAAGTAAACAGGATACTGTTTTAAGTTTAAATAAAATGGTTGAAAATTAAATTCATGATTACTCTAGCGTGATCTGTCTGGATCGTGATTCAGATTTTTCTTCAACCGATCATGTGCAATATTTAATATACGACCTCTTTATCCTGCTTTCAAATATGAAGACTTTTCATTTCCTGTTCACAGTTCAAATCCTTTAATTGAACTGAAACTCTTAAAAAAAAATTCAGATTCGTGATATATGTTCAGAAACTCACACGAATACAAGCATAGTTTAATTCGATTTTTCTTAATTAATGATTTTGTTTAATTAGTTTTATATACACACACATAAGTATATATATATATATATATATATATATATATATATATATATATATAT
>BMAW01067541.1:166119-190325 GCA_019974015.1 Nephila pilipes | reverse complement strand
TATATATATATATATATATATATATATATATATATATATATATATATTCAATTTTAATATTTAATTCAGTGATTTGATTTTTAAAAATATAATCATTTGGTTGTGGAATATATATTTGTTTAAATGAATCGCTTGCTATAACTGTTTTTGTAACTGATTTGAAAAATAAATAGGTAAAAATTATCGTTCTACTACTGTTCGAATTTTGTCTTGAAGTTTGTAAAATGTAAAAAGCTATAGCATTTTGTAAAAGATTGTGTATTTACTGTGCTTATGAAAATGGATTAGAAAAATTAAAGTTACAGTTTCTTTTATGTAGCTCTCTTATTGACAGAACTAAACATCTCTTTCATATAAGGGCTATTTAAGCATGGCAGGATTTTGCATGATATACATATATATACATTTTAACTGCATACTATTTAATACATTGATTCTTATAGTGGTAAATTTTATTATTTAATTATTTTTTAATGTAACAGAATTAAATTATCTAGTACAAATTTGGTTCGAATATAAATTGTTATTCTCCTTTAATTTAAAAAAAATTAGCTTCTGAAAGCGAATTTTATCGACATTTTTCACGTTACAAAAACAAAAGTTAATTTTTAATCTCGAATACAAATCCTTTCTTTATGTTACTCAGCCCTATATAAAAAGAATTCTATTTTCGGGATTTCGAGTTCACGGTAATTCAATTTCTTCAATATTGAAACAATTTCTGTTTAAATATTAATACAGCTAAAGATAATACTAAATATTTATAACGTAATTATAATCATTACGAATTTGTTTAATCTTCTTTAAATTTCACTATTTAAAACTCCAAAATGTTGGATTTAGCACCGAATCCATTCAAGCAAAACATTTTATCTTCCCCTCAAAATATTTTTTTTTTTTTGGAAATTACGTAATTTCCAAAAAAAAAAAAGGGAAATCATAAAGCATTTTTACTGAAGCAAAGTGTGGCGACACACATTGCTTCACCTTTTTCCTGTTCAGACATAAGACTTCCTCATATCTTCTTACTAAACGTGAAATTTTCCCAATTCAAGAAGAAAAAATACACCCATGTAATCTATGTTAATCCATAAATCACATGTTCCTATATATGATATTTTACTCGCATCACTTATTTTAATGACGATTCTATTTAAATATCAAAATATTTTTCCTTTTCCTTTTATTTTAAATCGTGGATTTAGGTCAAGAGTATTTCTGAAGACAAATAGTCCGGCTCTGCAGATAAATTTTCCATGCTTCATTTTTTTGTAGTCCATCAGTTGAAGTATTTACAGCTTAGGGCTCAGATCGATACGCATCAATGGATCTAAGAATAGGACAGTTTAAGACGAACAAAATCAGTCTCATCAATATAATATGATGTACCTCTTGACATCGATATCATGCGAAATATTTGCAGTATAACAAATCAAAAAATGAATTGGAATCGATGTGAAATTATATCACACTTGGTTAGATGGATCTAAAATTATCCGTTAGCAAGAAACTGTGCTGAAAATTACGAGTATATTTAAAAGTTAATTTTTACAGAGTGTTTTACACACACAGTTTTATAACTGCAATGTACAGGTTAATAATCTAATAAACAGGTTAATATTTACACAGATCTATAATGGGAAATTCTGCTCAATAAGTAGGCTAGATTTGATATGCTTTTTATTTATGGTGCTTTAGAAACACTGCACATCTTATGTCGGTTAATGTTTCTTTTGTTAGATTTCTGTCTTTTATCGGTTCGTACATGAAACCTGCATTAAATTCCAGGAATGTTAAATCACAAGAATTAAATAGTTTGAGAAAGAAATCTTTAGAAACGTCTTTCAAGCGTAACTCACTTTTCAGCCAAAAATTTTTTTTCCAATGGTTTCAAAATTGCTAGAAAGTTAATTTTAAATTTTATTAGTAAATTATTTTTAAATCCAGATCATTACAATTTCCTGCATAAAAACAATTACATATTAACAAACTGAATGTGTGAATTTTGAAATAATTTTCCATATATCGGTTATATGAAATGTATTAAAAGGGAAAACGTAAAACGAATGTCTTAATTTTGATAGCTTTTATATTAAATACACAAATATAATTGAATAAACTACTCTATTTTAACAATCTTGAATTCTGTTTCATATATGCATTCCAATTATTTATAAAATATTCCTACTGAATTAAAAATCTGCACATGTTTTAACATTTTAAAGGACGTATTTTTTCCGGAGCATGAATATTTACTGAACAAACATAACTCAAAATAATTTAATACGAATGAAGAAAATAATTCAAAGCGAGGTGTGTGACGTTGGGCTGTTCGTGATTTTCTTTTCAATAACCTCGGTGACTTTATAGTAACTCGAATCGCATAAAATTATAATTCCTTCTCAACCAAAAGAAAACGTGATTAGGTAAATTGATGATAAGTGTTATGAATTGAATTAGAGATAGCTATATACAAACAAAATAGAACTGAAAGGAAAGAGAAGTGAAATAGAAATAACGACAAGCTGTGTGTGTGATATATCTGTAAATTAAAATTACTAATCGCAATTAATCGCTTGGGTTGAAGCGATACCTCGTTGAAGAAACGAGATTCGAATCGACTGTTTGTGTGAAGTGATTTAATCAGGAGTGAATTGTGGTGAGCTAAGAGTTTATTTGTTGATGCTACTTTGGGATTGATGAGTTATGTGAGATTCGAGAGAGATGCCTTATCTATCATTCAGTGAACAGTATTTTACCTTGTTCTTTCGCGTCTTCGATTGGAGTCTAGTATTTATTGAGTGTTTAATTAGATGGAACAATGACAACAGAATTAAATAATGAAAACAGGGTGTCACCGGTTTACTTTAAAATGTTTTAACATTATGGATCATTAAAAATCCTACGAATAGACCTTTACAAGTTTAAAAACTAAATAGTAAATAAAAATTAAAGTTATATTGCATAAAATATATTAAAACATATAATATTTATTTTTATATATATCATATTTCATTTTCTAAAAAATATCAAACAGTAACATTTTTATAGGTTAAAAAAAATTAAAACTTTATATTACTTTATTATTTTGCTCACTTATTATTTTATGACAAACATTATTAAGAAACAAAATTTTTCAACGAATGGCTATTTTACTACCTTACAAGAAACTTCTTACTATCAAATTTATGACGCATGAAAATTAGACGCGAGTAAATTTATAACCTATTAAAATGCTCCCAAATAAACTTTATGGCATTTAAATTTCAAATTTTCGCAACCGATCAACAAAATAAGTGAAAATTGCTCTTCTCGCATCGATTGGACCGGGAATATCGTTACATTCTCAAAAATTTAAAAACCTCCCTTTTTAAAAGAAAATATGTATAAAATATACGTGGGAGGAAATCATTATCCAAACTTGAGCAGACATGCCTCCAGAATATGCCTTAATTACGACCCAGCGCTTCGAAATCGAAACATTAATGCTTTTATGCTCAAATATCGCCCTTTAATACTCGAGCAATAAATGTGGGTGCAATTTATATCCTTTTATAATATTCCATACCTCATTTTTCAAACGCGTCGTTTGGAAGGTTGGGGGGTGGGGACTGGAAACGGGGGTGGGACGAGAAATGGATTAGGAGAACATCCCATCCCTGCCAGCTGTTCTAAAAGGAAGGCACTTACGTGGAGAAGTGGCTCAAAGATTCCAAATTAGAAACACGTCTTTTAAAAATTGGAGAAAAAAAAATGGCGCCATTTAAGAGTTAGGAAAGACTTCAATTGCCAAGCTATTTGAAATATTGATGTTTAGTAAGCAATTAAGCTTCTTTTTATGCCTTCGAAATCGGAAACAAGAAGGCACAGTTTAATTCTCAATTCAGAGTCGTTACTCTTTTTTACTAGTATTGGTACTAGTTTTATTGATGTCATACGTGATGCAGAAATTATTGATGACGATTTCATGCTTTCCGACTTAGAAGACGATATTCAGCAAGGAGTAATTGCCTTGGCAGTCGTTATTGATTTTCAATAGCAAGGGGTAGCATCTATTAAAATTAATTCAACGACAATTAATGCGTCTGTCTGGGTGATATTTTTCGGAAAAGTATATTTTAATGGATTAGAAAAGATTCTTCTGATAGTATTTAATTTCTACGATCAATGAAAAGACAGATTTATAGAATGCATTTGAAATTTAAACCTTTGCGAGATCGAGTTGGATGAATGTAAGGTTTATGGTGCAAATGCCAAATCAGGCTACGTTGGGTTGAAAAATATACTTGTGATCTATACTTCCCCCTCCAAAAAAAAAAAAAAAAAAAGGAAAAAAGATAAAACTGCTTAATAAGCATAAGGGTTGAAAACAGTGAAAGATCGCTAGAATATACTGAAGGCGCGATACCCATGTTTACCAAAAACAGTAAATCCCAAAGGAAAGAATCACTAGGGTTATTACAGGTCATGATGCCCTTCAGATGACCGATTGTTTTATTTTTTCTTTTAGAGATTGCTTATTAACATCGATTTGAGAAGTAACATGAGGGCTATTGGCGAAGGACCTCGTAATTTTGAGCCTCGGTCAAAAAACGAGGACGATACCTAATCAGGCCCTTCCCTCTCAAAATTTCAACACCACAACTACGGAAAGACTTAAGACCTCCTACTGATTTAACGTGCATCAGTTTGTTACAATGCGGGTCTTTAATGGCATCAGGACTCGAATCCACGACTCGACGAACACAACGCTGGCCACGAGTCCGCGATTATGATCACCAGGCTATTGCCGCTTTGAATCTCGTGTCAAGTTGTGAAGACGATACCTCCCTCATCAAACTTTTATGCCACATTAACGGGAAGATTTGGTGAATGAGTAAATGTAAAGATTATTGGCGCAAGAGTCAGGGTTGAAGCATAAGGCTATGCTGAGACAAACAAGATTTAACTGTGGTCTAGACGTGAAAAAATTGAAAAAAAGACAAAAAATTGGTTTAGAAGAAGGAGGGTCGAAAATAGAAAAAGATCGCTAGACAGGAAGATTCGGAGCCTCAATAGATTTAATGTGCATCAGCCCCGTTTTATTCTGGGTCTTTGGTGACTTCAGGGCTCGCTCACGAATCGATAGAAACACCGGACGAGAGTTTCTGACCGCGGCCACATGATGTCCCTCAGGGACTTACCGAATGAAATTAAGCTCCTGAGGGGTGTTCAACATTGGAAATATAGTCAAGAAGTTAGCTAAATTTAGGAAAAAGTTTTAAAAGTGTCATATGCTTATGCCCCTTTTTTGATGTTATTGGTCAATATATCAATCAACCCAATATTAAGAACATAAGATACACATTAGTCTAGCAGAATATATTTGAAAAATTACAGCCAAATTATTAAGTCGAAATGTATTTTTTTAAAGTCAGAAAAAATTCTATTTTGAGGAAATTCCAGTAATATAAAGTTAAAAGTTACATTTTGGTAGGTATAATGTATATAGTGAATTACGTCAGTTTTTATTCATAAAACGCTCAAAATTATGAATAAATTGTTAACAATCTTTTCGAAAGTTCCTGGGAAATAACGAAACATTGCTTCGTCGCAAATGGCCGCATTATTCAAGAAATAATCAAAAATAAACGAATCAGGTAAGAAAAACCTCCCTGAAAACATTCCTTCGCCGAGGTTCTTACGATTTTTTTTTCTAAATAGCAGTTGCTTGGTAGTGCAATGACTTAAACTATTTAAGAAAATAGTTTTTTTTTTTTGGGGGGGGGGAGGATTTAAATTCCAAAGAAAACAAAATATGCGCATATTTAAATCAACGAGATGAACGCGAGATAAAGAGAAATACAAACAAAAACACGCCAAAATGCCTATTTAATAAAATTGACCAGATAAAAACTCGATAATGAGAAATACTTCGAGAAACAAAGGCATACCTGAATACATGTTTAGTAAAACTAACGAGATAAAAGCTTGATAAAGAGAAATATAAAAAGAAACAAAAACACGTAAATCTGCCATATTTGTAATGGTAAAATTAAACCGAGAAATGGCGGGCCAAAATAATGGCTTAGTAAACACATCTTAGGAAAAAAAGACATATTTTATGAGTTTTAATTAGTGCATAAAGAGAAAACAATAATAATTACTTTATATAAATAACAATAAATGAAACGTTATGCAAATAATGAGCAAAATACGATCAGTAAATTTTAATTTTATTCCCCTCCGATTTCGGACTCAAAAAGTTTTCTCACTTCAAATTCCTCGAGATTCATTCATTTCAAGATGGAAAACTATTCGCAATTAATCTTTTCGTATCGGTTCAACCATTGAGCAAATTAATAGATGAACATGATGATTCAGGTTAGTCATATTTAATCTTTATGCGACGGTCATATCAATTACAGAATCGATAATCGGATACACCGTCTTGTGGGGAAGGGCAAATCGCGATTGCCTAACTTCAGAAGAAAAATTCAGATAAATTAAATTTGTTAAAAAATTTCAAATAATAATTTAATTCGTATGAATTAAAAATACTAATAAATTAAATTTAATAAACGGATAAATTAATAAATAAATTAATAAATAAATTAATAAATAGATAAATTAATAAACTAATAAATAAATAAATTAATAAACTAATAAATAAACAGATAAATTAATAAACTAATAAATAAATAGATAAATTAATAAATAGATACATTAATAAATCAACTAAATTAATGATGAACCAATAATAAATTGAATGAATAAACGATAAACAAATGAATAACAAAATTGAATAAAGTAATAATGAAATTGAAATTTAATAAATAAATATATTAATAAATAAATTGAATATATAAAAATTAATTCACATAAATTAATTTTGTTTGAATGGTCTATTCAAAAGTAATATGTGGTACACCCAACCACAGAGCCCTTTTAAAAGTGGATTCATATATGACACACCCAGGCGTTTGCAGCCGATGTACGTATGACACACCCGTCGTGAAAGGGGTAAATCTAATTTTGGAAAGAGAAATTACAAAAATCTTGAAATTTTACAAAGTATCCTTTACTTCCTGATACAAATATAGATTGAAGAATTTAGTATTGTAAAGTTCCTCCATACCTTCCAGATTAAACACAAAATTTTAGCATGAATCCTAAGTTGTCGAACTTATTACATGATAACAAAATTGCCACTATGCGAGTCTGATATTTCCAGCATGAATTATGATTATGAAGGAAACCAGAGAACAATTTACACGAACTTTCAAAAAGAGTGCATTGTTAGACATTCTAAATGCGGATTAATCCTCAAAAACATTTTATGGAGTTGAATGTAATTAGTTTTTATGCAAAATTCTGATGTATAGAAGATTCTAATTGAATTATGAATTTTTAAATGAAATTATCCTTCGTAATGGAGAAATTCTTCCAAAAGGGCATTTATGACCTTTTCATACAACACCAACCTTTTTTCGTGAATCATTCAAATAGATTAGCGTTATATGTGCTGGCAGGGTATTAATTTCGTTTACTTTGAAATTATTCAGAATGGCTTAAAAGGACAATGTACCCTAAAAAGGATCAAAATGTTGAAAAAAAATTTATTACCTTATTTTAATTGAATGACATTTCTATATACGTAAAACATTATTTAAATTTTCGTTTACAATATGCTAATTCATTTCAATGAACTTTTAAATGTTACATTTATTTTTCTCAACCTTTCATTTTTCGTATTTAAAAAACGATTTTTTTTAAATAATAAATATAAATTTTTAAATTTTTTTCTGGTTGTTTCGCATAATATATTTGACAATTCTAAGCATAGTTATTTTTAAGAAGTAAATAGATTTTAAAATTAACATTAAATGAATGGAAATAAATATTTACAGTAAAATATGAAATAAAAATACAATAAAATAAGTAATAACAGTTAAAGATAATTATTTATAATAAATTATATTAATGATAATAGTTAAATATAAATATTTATAATAAATAAAAATATTAAACAGCTTTTAAAAAAATCCCACAAAATTATAAATTGCTATTTTTTGCAGTGTTGTATGAAATTTTTTTTAAAAAATAATAAATACCACTAATATACAGCCAAATGCAAGCACAGAATTGTGAGAAACACTAAGAAATTGAAGAACAAAAGTGTTTAAAAATATTAAATTTATAAAAATAGAATTTTAAAATATTTGATTATTTTGAAAAATTAAAATCTGAAGTAATTATTAGTTTGAAAATGATTTTTTTTCCTGAAATATATGTGTGCTCATATATATAGTGAGGGAGTGTAAAATTTACTGCCGCAAGAGCCAGATATGGCTATGCTGCACCAAACAAGATTTAACTGTGGTCTAGACGTGAAAAAATTGAAGAAAAGACAAAAATTGGTTGACGAGAAAGTGGGTCGAAAATAGAGAAGGATCGCTAGGATAACCCGGGGGCGCGTCACTCGTGTTTACCAAAGACGGTAAAACCCATAGGAAAGAAGATCATTAGAGTGCCTCGGGGTCATGATGCTTGTACTTACCTGAAGAAGGCAAGTCCCTGAGATCCCCTGATATAATCCCCAGGGGCAGGGTACCAGGCTATACCCCCAGACGCTGGGTACCCATTTTAGTCGCCTCTTACATGGATTAGCTACATTGGGATTATTCTGTCATTACCGGTCACCATACTCGTGTTCATATATATAGTGAAAATAAACTTAATGTTACAAACATATAATTAAAAACAATTGCTCATAGGTGGCATTCCCCCAGCATTCCTTTATTTTTTAAAAAAGATTTCCAAGATCTATATCATCTCAACTGAACACATTTATCCCTAACAAGTAGGTATTCAATAACAACGCGAAGCTCCTTCAGATCCAAGGGAAAAATTTTCCCCATACTCCAGTGCGTTAAGTCACTTTTACTTACACTGCCTTTCTTTCATGGCGGGGTGGTTCGGAATATAGATATTTTCCCCGAAGAAAAATCAAATTATGACATCGCTTTTAATCGCAGTCATTAAGCGTATGTCATAAACGGGAGGGGGTGGGGAGGGCTAACTCCTCCAGTTCTCCCCCCAACAGTCTAATGAGGCATTTTATCAACCGCGGGCGATCAGACTACTCTTCCTTTTTCCCCTTTTGGCCCCTAGCCACTTCATTGACTGAAAAGTTGGGAAGCACAAGTAATTATCGTATTTTTCGTTTACTACATAATGTGCAAATGTCAATATATTGACTGATAGTATGTTGTGGGATGTGAGTGTATGAAAAAAATTTCGTTACTGTAATGATTATACAGAAGGCCAAATTATAATTCATTCGTGGCAATTAGGATCATTAAGATTTACTTATTAAAATATTGGATTTCATCAAATTAATGTTGCATATTATTACTGAAAAAAAAATATCCCAGTTCTAACAGAGAGTTCTTTACTGTATTTTGATATTTATTTCTATCTAAATAAAGGTGTTGTAATTTTTTCCTTATAATATCAACGAAAATTTAAGATAAATCACACTCGATTGGTGCGACAAATAATTTTTGTGACAGGTCTCATATGTCTGAGCAATGGTCAAATAATGAAGACGAATATTTGATGTAAGAGTGGGTTTAATTGCGCAAGAACTAGATGTAGCCCTGCTCTACCCAACAAGGTAATAATGTGATCTAGATATGTGAAAAAAATTCAAAAAAAGGTAAAAATCGATTGACAAGGAAGGAAGGTAAAAAAAAAAATGCTAGGGTACCCCGGGGACGCATTACCCGTGTTTACCAAAATCAGAAATATTTGAGCTAGTATCTCATTTTCAGACTAGCATACCCCACATTGAAGTGGTATGCCAAAGTAGTTGTAGCATAGTCAAAATTGGCGAATAGCTTAATATCTAGTGTGTTCTTTCTGATTACATATTTAAGTTTCCAACATCTTTACAATGAAATGAAAAGTGATGCAATTTATGTAAACTATAGAAATGGAGTGAATAGATGAAATCGAGACGTATAAAAGCTACAGAGAATAAAAATATATATATAATAAGGTTACAGTAACAAGAAGTGTGCAGTGCACGGAAGCTTCTAGGTATGTATAGTTTGTTTGGCGAGGCTAGGATTCAACGATTTCAGAGCAACTGAACATTTGAAGGAAGTACTCGCCTTGTATTCCGGCAAGCATATTATTTGATAGATTATAGAAGTTGTTAGTAATTCGCGATAGAGACGTTAAACTGTTTGAGAACACACCAATATAGTACAGAATCGTTAAAATTATATTTCAGGTAACAATTGACTATTTTAATTACTTTGACTGTTCTAAAATTTGAGTTAAAATATAGATCTTTTGATTAGAGTAAATTTTAAGGTGGCAGACAAGATGGGTAGCCGGATATCGTCACAAGGTAGATTCTAAATATCTGTGAGAAGGAGTTTTTTTTTCCCTACATAGACAATTAAATCGCAATACGGGAATAAAGTTAGAGGTAGATCGCGGAGTAGCATTAACGGAAAGCATCAAACAAGACTTTCCCTATACAACTAAACAAATATATACGTTCAATTTGTTCACATTAAATTCCAATTTAAAATATTTCTTTGTAATTTAATTGTATGCATATTGTTTAAAATAAACAAATTGTTTTTTGACAACGTACATATTAAATTACATGAGGTACAACTATGCTTGTTTTCGTCTAAAGGGTACGGAATCAAAATAGTTTGGAGCTTGCTGGCATATTGCACTACATGAGAATGCGATATCTTTAATATGCGACAGACAATTAATTTTGCTCAGTAGTATTTCAAGGCATGAAGTCTTATAATTTACGACCTTTTCACAATTAAATTACAATCTTGACAACTACACTACAGCAAACTTGATTTCGTCAAGTGCTTTAAAACGTATGGTAATTAAAATTGCTGTGTAGTCTAACATTTGACTTGTACGCAACAACGATACGTTACGATAAGCACACACAACGACGATACTATTAAATAAAAGTTCAATGACAGAAAAAAGCCTCCCTCCTATTTTTGTCACACTTAAAATGAATTTGATTGTATTGAATTAAGGGTTACATTCAAGCCAATTGAGACAAAGCACTTAATTCCGAGTTTCAATAAAAGATAAATTCGACATTTTAACAATTTTTGTCAAGATTCAAAGCTTCGCCAAATAGGAGGATTTCATGATTCTTTTCATTTATTGTGCACCATTTTCCATTAACTTGTAGAATAAGGTTTGTTTAAATCAAGAACTGAAAAGAAAATTTGCAATTCTTTTGTGATAGAGTACAATATAACTAATAGTCATAATTTCAAACATAACTTTTTCTCTTTCATTTCACGATGACACAATTATTCCGATTAATATCGTATTTTTTTCACCCTTTCAGTAAGAATCCAATCAAATTATGACAAATTAATGAAAAGAATGACAGTAGTGATATTGAAATTCGTAAAATATTATTTCTACAACAATTTTTATTAACGTCGTGTTGAAAAGAAACATTCGCAGAAACCACCAATGCTGAAATCAACTTGCATTCAAGATCGTTTCATTCATCAGGATTCTAAGTTATAAAGTAATTCAAGACTTCTATTCCCCATGGAATGTTTTCCTGCATAACTTAGTAGGTTGATGGAATGCCTCAGAAATGTTAAAGAACCTTTATATCAAAAGACCGATGCGATTCTGTTTATGCTATTACTGAACTAAATCAATCAATCAATGCACAGTTTCCAAGACGAGATGTACCATATAATGAGAAGATACCAACAGAAATATATTAACATACTTGAAATAATGTTCTCTTTTTCAGTTACGTTCTCATCAACTGAATGAAAGAAATTAAATTGCAAATCTTGTTGGCATAAAAAGGTTGACGAACTTGATCAAGGAAGTCGAGTCGTTTCGTTGAGTTATTAGCAAAACAATCAATTTCTTGTGCGAAGAGTGTGAAGACGCATTTACTAGTTTAATTTAGAAACAAAGTCAGTAGTGTTTTCTTCTATTTAAACAAATAAATCAGACATTGTCTATTAATATCACTCAAGGACCCAATGTGATTATTTTTAATCGTTCCACTCCTGCCATGAAAGTTGGTTACGAAGATTACTGGAACAACCATCTTTACTACTGCAGACTAATCCTGAACGCCATCTTTGTTGAACAACAAAGTTCGAGGATATAGAAATATCTTAGAGATGAAATTTATTTCATGTAGGTATGCAAATTAAGTTTCTGGTCTTATTGAATAACTCATTGCATTTTCCATATATTTCCCGATCCCAAGTACGAGTTAATATTTTATTATATAACTTATATGTGTTGATAAAGTTTTTATATAAAGTCTTTTTTTTATATTGGAGTAATATTAATTTTTTTTTGCCGTTTGATACTTATGTTTAAATCTATACGAAAAAAATCAATTTTCGTTTTCAAAGTTGCTGGTAACCAAGTTAATACGAGAATACATAAAGGACAATGTGTTAATAAGGAGACTTTTCAAGGAAAACAATTCAAAATTTCAGAAATATAAAAAGAAAATTGTTTGTCTCCTAGATACTGAAGTGATATTGTAGCTGATTTGAAATTTACTTGCAAATCAACACGACTTCTTATTTTTTTTTTAAAACGTTAGGTGGCAATAGAACTGACAACTTTCTAGCAGGAGATTCAACGATCAAGAATACTGTTCGACAAACCACATTATCACGTTTAGAATTTCTTTCAAAATTTAAACGAATCATTTTAATAATTCAATCTTAAATTTAATATAACCCACCAATCCACGTAAATTTAATTTTAAAAAGTTACAATAACAGAACATGTAGATGATTTTTAATAAAAAAGACTCAAGGGAAAATTGAAGGTTCATTTTCATAACTGAAAAACATTGAGTCTTTAAAACGTGTGGGTTCAAGACTGAAAATTTCAATAACATTTTAAATAAGCTTTCAAAAATTAGCTCATTTCTCATTTTTGCTACTTATATCGAACAAAAAGTGAAGAGAAATGTTACCATTGAAAACCATAATAGATTCTGACAATCTTAAAAACTTCAGTAAGTGTATGGCTTTTAAGCTGAAAAGTACACAATTAACACATATTCCTAATTATTTAAGCTACTGAATACAGCCCTACATGCACATCCTTTTAGATACATGCACTAGACCTCATGGATACTGTTTTATCTATTCGTACATTTTTCGATAGAGAACAGTGGCTGTTTTTGGTGGCTGATCAATAAGGCACCCAGCTTCATTAGCATAAATATCAAAGTTAATTTCACTCAGAGAGAAGGGGAAACTTTACCCTGATAAAGCATGCGCATATATTCTATCGCTGAACGAACCAGAGAGAAAATCTAGTCTCCCAGGGAGCTAGCGGCTAGCCCAGATTTAATTTCGCAATCAGAAAGCATATCGAACAGGGTGTCGTCATGGCAACGAAAAAGGATTTCAATTCCGATGCTGGGTTGCATAAACTGGATGTGATGTCACGTCGGACTTTTAAGCACAAAAAAGGATGGTATGAAACTGTTTGAACAAAAGATACAGATGGGTTTAGGTACAAAAAGAGCAAATTTAACCTTATGGGTTTATGGCAGTTTGTTACAGGGTTCTCGCGCTTATTTCCTTTCAACTCTACCATTTCAGCTTTGTAGGACGTTAATTGATTTGATAACCTCTTTTTGCAAATGAACCATGACTTATACAAGTTGGAATCGATATATCGAAATGTTTATCGAATGGTTGTAGTATTAACGTTGCACTTAAAACCAACACGAAGGCCATTGGCGACGGACCTCGTACCTCGTAATTTTTAATCGCGGTCAAGTGATGAGGACATCGCCCATGAGAAGACTTGAGACCTCGATCAGATTTAACCCTGCAACACGGCGGGTCTTTTGAGGCATCAGGGCTCGAGCCCGCGATTCGATGAAAATAACGCCGGCCACGAGTTCGCCACCATGACCACTAGGCTATTAAATGAGTGAATGTAAAGTATATTGGCGCAAGAGCTAGATATGGCTATGCTGCGCCAAACAAGATTTAACTGAGGTCTAGATGGGAAGAAAATGAAACAAGTCAAAAATTGGTTGACAAGGAGGAGGGTCGACTCTAGGCTATTGAGGTCACAGATATTGAAATATAGTGAATAAGACTGATGTGAAAGAGTTTAATAATAGAGCTATTGTAAAGAGTTTGTTCTGAAAGTCTTACATTGAAGTGTGCCAACGCTAATAAGAATAGCAATATGAAATTGGAAGTCAGTGAAAAAGTAAGCTTCTGTATACGGAACCCCTCTGTAAGTTCTACCGACTCGGGTGAGTGAGTGATTGTAAAGTTTATTGGCGCAAGAGCCAGATATGGCCATGCTGCGCCAAACAAGATTAAACTGTGGTCTAGACGTCTACCGACTCGGACCCGATAAGTCAATGACATTTAAGTGACGTAATATTATTTTGGTTCGGACACGTGTGGGGCGAAAATCACAGAGTGATGATAGGTAACATTGTGTTTCAGATATTCTAAGAATAGAATAAACCAAACAGAGTTCCTATTTGGGTCGATTATTCACTGTTTAATAATTGATTAAGGACAGAAAGATAAAGTGAAAGGAAATACTCCGGGACGTTACAGACCAGATTACATAAGTTTATTGATAATCTTATGTAATATGGTCTGAAAAATTTGCATTCCATGATATTTTGTTACAACTATTTTGTGAGTGAAAGTAAAGGTTTATGGTGTAAGAGCTAGATGTGGATATGCTCCGCCAAATAAGGTATAACAGTAGTCTAGACGTGTGAAAAAATGGATAATAAGTAAAAATTGTTTGACAAGAAGGGTCGAAAATAGAGAAGGATCCCTAGGGTATTTTGGAGGCTCCTCACCCATGTTTACCACAGAGAAAACTCCATGGGAATTTAAAAGATTATTAGGGTGCCTCGGGTTCATGTTTCCGGAACCTACCAAAAGAAGGCAAGCCCCTGAGGTTCCCCAACCTGAAGGATCATTTCCTTGATATAAATCCCCAAGGGCAGGGTGCCCGGCTACACCCTCAGACAATGGGTATCCATATTAGTCGTTTCTTACGACATGCATGAGCTACAGTGGGGTTATTTTTTCGCACCCGGTCATCACACAGCTAATTCAATACAAATACTTTTCTACGTGCTATAAATGATCTTCCCTCTATGTATTAGGAAAATTGAAACATATGTTCAGTTTAATTATAGGGAGACTTCGTTGAAATAGCTTCAGATATTATAGAGTAGAAAAAAATTATAGAATCATTACTTTGTAGGTTTGTATGTCTTTAATATAACTTAAACAAAAGACATTCAAAATATGATTTCATAAAAATATTTTAATTTTAAAATTATTGAAATATACAAATGCATAGATTTCTATGTTACCCAACTTGAAAATATTCAGAAATTTTGTTACTTAATACTTTCAAACAATGTTATATTCATGAATATACGAATTCTATGGTTACAGAAACTTGCATGTAAAATACTTATTTTGATATTGTATTCTTTACAAAAACATGCCTGGTGTGTAAATTAATATTTTAGTACAAAAATAGTGTACAAAACGATTCTTGAGAGTACAAAACGATTCTGTGATTCGCTCACAATTTATATTATATAGAATACCTTACTGGCGCCGCGTTAGTGGCCGGAAGAAAAACCTCTATTGAGCTCGGTTCGTCATTATGACGTCATTTGTGTCACGCAAATGGCAACACACGCTTTTGTTCACAAACATATTTGGAGAACATGAAATAATATAAAACATTGTATCGATTGATGTCAACATGAATCTACTGCGTCTTTACATTAAACAAAAAAAAACTATACAGTATTTAAGCATGTTTTTCCCCTTTAAAAATTTGCATTTTAATTTGCAGAAGTTAATTTATAAAACATTTTAAAATATGATACATTCGAAGTTATATTTTTAAAGAGGATAATTTAAAAATGCTCTTGTTGTACCATTATATTATCCATTGACAAAAATATTATGAAAATATATATTTGAATATAAAAATAATCTAATAGGTACATCAAATTATATATAAATTTGTACGTATTTTGAGAGACTTAAATAATTTTAATTCTTCTGTACAATAAATGGACAACCAAACTCTTAGTTCAAAATCTTTTTAAAAAGCCAATTTTCATTTTTAATAACATAGAAATATTCATGTTAAAATTATTCGGTGATCAAATAATGAAAGTGAAACTAGAAATTTTTCTGCAAAATCCTATGGATCATTTTTTCATTTTACAGTCGAATTCCTTTGGCTCGCGGTTGTCGGGATCCATGGTTAAGTGATTCGCGAGTACAGTATTAATATAAATTGAGTGGTATTATGAGTTAAAAAATCGATATGAATTGTCTGTGATACGATCATTTACATTAAATTATTGAGGTATTGGTTTTCGAAAAAATAAATTTGTGGTCAAGCACACTATTAATAGGTTTTCTTTAACTCATATTGTAGTCTGGGTAAAAACTTTAAAAGCTTTTTTTCTCACATTTTAAAGCGCTCAATTTAGTTAAAATTTTCTGTACACGATTGTTTGGGATGACAATACAATAATTTAATTATAATTAATAAAAATTAATTCATTAAAACTAAGTATTTAAAGAATTAAATTTTACGTCAAATTTCTCGCCAAGTCACCAAATCTAATGCTTAATTGAGCTAAAAAAAATTTCACGTATTTATTTTAGATGATAAATTTAATAAACGTTCCAAAAAATAAATTATTAAAACTAATTATTGAATAAATTCAATTTGACTCAACATTCCCATTTGCTCTTAAAATTTAAGGTATTAAAAACATTATGTTACGCAAAGTGTGAAGTTTGAAAGAAAACCAATGTTCAAAAAACTCGGTTTTTTACCAGTGTTATTTAATTTAAAAACATGCAAGTCACTAGTCTCTCATAGAAAATTACTAAAAATATTTAATAAAAGTATGGCGTATCTTTCTTACTTAACTTGTCAATCATCTTAAATATAAATCTAATTTGCATATCTATAGTTCAACTCATTTCCAAGCACAGATAAAATAATTAAAATAGTCACACAGAAACAGTTTCAATGTAGTCAATTACTTTTCTAAGCTTTATTTATTGTTTCTCTAAAACGGGAATGCTCTCCATTAGTTTACTTATCGCTCCACGCGGATACTACAAACTTGTATAAAAATCAAAAATTAGTTGTACCAGGATATGATGAGAGTTTATTATTCGTACCAAGATAATTACAATGGAGAAAACTTCAACCAGACAATGTCGGGTTCTAGTTCCTATTGATCAGGCAGACATGGAAATAACTCCCGAGCTCTATTCAAAGCCTTTAATTTTTGCTATCCTTTAAACTACCACGAGCTTTCTATAACCGTAACCTTTTTATATATATGAACTCTTTTTATGTCACTTTTACACGATTTGATTATATCTATTCATTACATTTCTTAAGTTTACATAATATGCGTAACCACGTTTCATTTGTTTGGGAAGGGACTGGAAACTTAAATATGAATTCAGAAAGAAACCTCAAATGTTAGTTAAGGAAAGTTTTATGAATTGCCATGATATAAAAGAACAATTAACTAAATATTTTTAAAATGCTAAATTTATTGTTTTATCAATCAATCCTTTGATGATTTTAATGCTATTATGTTTTTTTTCTTAGTCTTTTGCATGACAGGTCTTATTTGCTGACCCCTCATCCAAGATCCCTGTTGCTTAAAATGATTTAGAACTATATCTATTGAATATTAGAATGAGTGATTTGAGTCTGTTTTGGTACATCTTCCTCTTCATCGTAATCCAAACACCTTCACTTAAGAGTTCTTGACCCTTCTACTGAATGGCCCTTATCAACTGATAATGACACTTCATCAAAACCATGTGATCGTTATAGTTCTTAAAATTTGACCAATACAAAGTGGTTGAACGTACAGATAATCTCATTGACTGCGAGATCTTGAAAATAATTTCTTTCAAAAAAAAAAAAAGGGCGGAAAAGTCCAGACTGGAACATTTTACTTTCCGAGAAATGAAGATTCCCATAGATATATAAAATAGAAAGGTATCAATGTCTGCTCTTAACAGGAAGTAGTGACGTCATCCGAACAAAAGATCAATCTGAATTTCATAAGAAAAATAAGATTTATGACGCCACAGTATCTAGAAGTGATATCACACGCGATTGCTTATCGAGGGAGCTATAGTAAAATCACGTGCAAAGCAGATTCGCGTGTCACTGACCCGGATGTTAAAGGGGCCCGACTGCATTACCAAACATAATTGCGACAATCTCATGCTTCTGATTACAAATTCTCGGTTTTCATAAAATAATAAAAAAAAAATCAATTTTTTTTTATGAAATCTATTTGTTTTAATATCTTTTCAATACACTGTTACATACATTTTTAAAGCATGACATTATGGAATATCAACACTACAGTTCTTATATAAAGACATCTACATATTCTTTATGTACATCATTATTTTAACAGTAAACCAAATGCATTGAACTGGAAATCAGAACAAATGGTAAAATGGCTTTTTTTAACCGATTATTTTTTCAACGACGGTTAAAATTTGGAAAATTCAAGCTTAAATTTCAAAAATATGGCAAAAATAGAATATTAATTAAAACATCTTGCGACAACATAGAATACCTAATTAGTTCAGAACGTCTAAATATTCCATCGAATTCCAAGATTGAAATATTCAGTGTCATCAATCCGAAAGCACGAATTCGAAAAATTCATATTCCACAGCTTCTTCCATGTCCTTCACGCTGTATCATTTTCACTACGGCAAGGACATATTTCTCTAACAAGAAAATGGAATCTAATATACAAATATTTGTCGTGACCTTGACAATTCTAGATATAAAAATATATCGTGAGCCAACGCCCGTATATCAAGTGCATTAAAAAAAAATAAAGCCTTCTTTACTATTTTAGATCTTTTCACGATCATTTCAGTTCGGACATTCAACTTTCTTGTGTTGCCAAGCGTCAAGACGAAAAATTCCAATAAGGCAACTCACTTTTAAAACCGCCCTCGTGTGACGTCACGCTCCACTGACCAATAAGAACATCTACTTCTCCGGAAAACGAATGGATGCACCTCTAATGGATCGCGCGGGTCTTGGAATTTTGTAAAAAAAAACTGCATGACATTGATGAAGAAACTGATAAATGCTTAATTTTCGCAACAAAATTGTGAAATGAGTTACAGTTAATGTAGTTTTACATGCTGGAACTTATTAGGGTGAAATTTAAAATATCCAAAATCATTTATTGATGATTAAAGTAGAGAAACAGGTCAAAATAACTGCGCTTAAATTAACTATAAATGATGTAAATGCGTGATGTAGCAGCACATGTGTGAAGAAAATTGGCAGGAATAATGATCAGGTTTAGGAGAAAATAGTTATTTTCAAGAATTTAATGACTCGATGGTATATATAGATATATTTAATTACATTTTTCAATATGACTAAAGAATTTTCGAAGTGTTTTATCACGAGAAAAATTATCGCAATCACAACTTAGAACTTTATGGAAAAAAAACATAGAAAAATTGAAATTTGTTAATTTCAAAACCTACTACATACGCATGGCAACGTTTAATTAAAACCTCCTTAATAGTATTTTGTAAATATTTTGTGCACCTACACAAAATTTGAAATTGATTTTTGTTAACTTATTTTAACTGCTTTATTTACTTAAAAGTTTTCAAAAAAAAAAAGATGAAATATTCAAAAAGAATAATAATTAGCGTAAGATAAAAGTGTGCTTCCGAGCCCCAGGCTCCAAAGGAGCAAGAATTATCAAGAAACTGTGACGTTGGGCTATTTGCGGTTTCTCTTCACTAACCTTGGAGACTTTTAATTAAAATTGATTGCTTTTGCTAAACAACCTTTGCCCAACCAAAAATGAAACGTGATTATGTAAAGCAGGTAGAAATGAAGTGAAGCAGGAGAGTTAGGAAATATATAAACTCAGACTGAGAGTCCCGATAGAGAGGTTGAGTGATTCTAGCGTTCAACAATTGTTCCAGAGTCGGAGTTGAAGTCGGAGCCAGGAATTGTTACAAGTTATCGGTTGGTTAATGTATGCTAGAAGTCAAGATAGCTTTAGTGGTAAGAGTCGGTTAGATTATTACTGGTAGATAGAGTTAGAATAGTTAAGGCCTTGTCAGGGAGAGCATTCATAATTGTCATTATATTAGCAAGCAACTAATAAATTGTGTATTTATTGTTCTAACGTCTCTTTGATCGACTAATTGATTTTTAGTGTTTAAACGTTGAGTTTAGCTATGACACAAGAGGGAAACAGGAATGGTCTACCGTCACAAAACGATAATACCTTCCTCAAATTTCTACGAATTTTTATTTTCATATGCAAAACATTCCAAAGTACAGAAACGTTCCCGATGTTATTAACAAAAAGAATAAAAACGGACGCTTCTGCCTTAACAATCAAATATTAAATTAAATATTAAAATAAGAGCAAACGGTAAATTATTAAAATAAATAATATTCTGTTCGGATACTAAAATAAAAGCAGAAGATAAAATATTTTACCATATCATAACAATGCATAAAAAAAATCTAATCTTTAAGTTATGAAGAATAAGAACACGACAGTGAAATGCTTCAATACATTGATACATGCAAAATATAAGCTTACTTTAAATGACCATCACCAATAAATAATGAATGAAATTATTAAATAAATGTGTTCATATATAAAACTTACCTCATCCAATAAAAAACAATTCAAACACGTGCTTACCTGCAAAGAAAATGAAAACATAAGCATATAATCAAGAGCATACATAAACGTAGATAATATACACAATTCTAGAGTGATATTTGATAAAAATCTCACTGAACATCATTTCTATTTCATAATAATGTAATCATGCATAGAATACATATCAGGCATGGAACAATACTCATCTGAAATTTCTCAATTACAAATGACTATTGAATTTTCAAGGGAAAAAAATATTGAATAAAATAATTTTTTTAGAGATCCATTATTTTAAAAGGATTTAATATCAATGAAATTTTAAAAATCGTTCCGATAAAAAGTTATTCAATACCATAATACGAATCAAAAAGGAAAAGGTTCCACAATAAAAATAAGTTTGAGAAAAATCGACAAATTCGATACGAGTCATTGTTATAAATAAACAACCCAACATGCTATCAACTAAAATTCTTATATAAGTTAGATTAGAACACAAAAATTTAGGTACATGAGTTTTTATTGGTAAATCTTAAGAAAATAGATCATTGTAATTCGAAGTACAATACGTGTATAAGTGTATACGAAGAGGTATCGTAAAGTTTTAATTGTGTTATTTGAAAATTACCAAGATATCTGGATAAAATTGTCACCTGTGTTTACCAATGACAGTAAACCTCACGGGAAAAGAAAAAGACTACTAAGGTGCCTCGGGGTCATGATGCCCGTACTTACCTAAAGAAGGCAAGTCTCTGAGCTCCCCTGTGAGAGTGAGTGAATGTGCAGGTTATTGGCGCAAGAGCCAGATGTGGCTATCTTGTGCCAAACAAAATTTAACTGTGGTCAGACGTGAAGAAACTGAAGAAAAGACAAAAAATGGTTGACAAGAAGGAGGGTCGAAAATAGAGTAGGATCGCTAGGATGACCTGGGGGCGCGTCATTCGTGTTTACCAAAGACGGTAAACCCCATGGGAATCATTAGAGTTCCTCGGGGTCAGGATGCTTGAACTTACCTGAAGAAGGCAAGTCCCTGAGATCCCCTGATATAATCCCCAAGGGCAGGGTACCCGGCTATACCCAAAACCACTGGGTACCCATTTTAGTCGCTTCTTACGACATGCATGAGCTACTTTGGGACTATTCTTTCACACCTAGTCACTACACGGGTCCCTGAGGTCCCCTGAAATAATCCCCAAGGGCAGGGTACCTGGCTATACACAAAAACGCTGGGTACCCATTTTAGTCGCTTCTTACGACATGCATGAGCTACAGAGGGACTATTCTTTCACATCCGGTCACTACACGGGTCCCTGAGGTCCCCTGATATAATCTCCAGGGGTAGAGAGCCGGGTTATACCCCAAACGCTGGGTACCCATTTTAGTCGCCTCTTACGACGTGTATGAGTTACAGTGAGTCAATGTTTTTACATCCGGTCACAACATGGGTCTAGAACACGCATAAAATATACATTTTAAGGAGGGGGGCTTCATTTTATACAAACAATTATTTAAAATTAAAAATTCTTTTTCAAAATCTTTCAATATTTAAAAATTCCTACTACTTCTACAAATTACCTCGAGGTCATGATATCTATATGTACCTAAAACTAAGATTCCGAGGGCAAGAAACTAGGAGAATCGAAAAGTTGCAAAAGTTATTCCGGGGTATCGTTAGGTTTTAACACTTAAAAATACTCGAGATGGAAACTTAATTTTTAGTTATTATTCTTATGACTTCTCTGCACTATCACCATCCAGAGTTATACATTTCTCCCAGCGTTTCTTGACTTTTAGAAGGCCATCATTGCAAAACTCAGAAGATTGAACACCATCTTCTGCATACTACGTATTACTTCAATGTATGACTCCCCGAAACCAAACTAATCAACAACCATAGCTGTATTTTACGATATTAAAGTACATAAAAATCAATTAATATACAAAAATTAATTTTTCCCAAACATTTCTGTTATTTTTTAGTAATACGAATAATTTAAAAACTCTATGATACCCCTACGTACACGTATGCTTTTGTGATATGACGTTTACGACACATTTTATACTCAAAATAGACACGTGTCTTTATTGTAGTCTAAATTTAAATGCAAATATATATGCAGAAGGTCAATTTTCTAAATTCACCGACACACACAAAAAGCAGGTCGACATTTTTCTGGAGTACGCTCGTGGAGGACGTTAATCACGGAACAAGACCACAGAAAAATCAGAAATAGGCAGACGAAGAACAAATATAGAAGAGGAAGCGGCTTTAATCTCACTCGCCGAATCAAACAAGTAAAAATATCGCAAAAAAGTAAGAAGAAAAAAAAAACAGAATTAAAATGACGGATTGTTTCCGAACATCCAACTTCACGCGATCACAGACTCAGACAGGGAGGTTCTCGTTCACGCATTCAAGCGGTTCGTGTACAAATGCCACAAAAAAGGTCACAGAAGGGGTTTCGGAGGCAGTCACCGTGAACTTATAGAGAACAGCAAACAAAAAGTAGAATAGAACTTCACGAGAGAAGATCTCATCTCAGTCTTGTGTCTCTCTCTGGCACGCCATGGATGAAGGTTGCCTGCCTCTTGGTGGTCCGGAGTTCGTCAACAATGCAAGGCTCAGTGGAGTTTGTTTGGCATATGACGGGGCCGAGATGTTCGTGTCTTTGTTCAAAGAAAAAAAATCCCAGTTCCTCAGAGAGTAAACAATTTAGAGGATAAAAATGACTAAAGGGTCAGTAAACAGCTAAGGAGTTTATTAAACAAAATATCGTCATGCTGGGGGAAAAGCTGTGAGAAAATTAACAATTTCGACATCTTTCAAAGTTATAATCAACAAACAGTTTTGTGTTCTCCATAGTTAATGAACATATAATATATGTTTACATTAAGTTTAAATTTTCATTTAAATTCTCAAAGTTTACGACTTCATAGCAATCTCGGGACTCTTAACTATTATCCGTAAATGCAAAAAAAACATTTTTTAAACTAATATAAAATTAGCAATGAAACAAAGCAGAAACTTGACCATTTAACTTGTGATATACATATGTGTGTGAGAGATGATAAATGAATTTATCATTCTATTTTTTATTTCAATTTATTAACGCGAAACCTTTTCTCCCACATTTAAAAATACCGATTCCCTTTTTCAAGCAGCATGCGTAAGACTCCATCAAGAGCCTCTTTTTCTGCCGACTGTAAACAATTTTTCGGGGGAGTTTCCCATTTTCCATCGTCCTTATATAAGCCGTCTGCATTATTCAACTTTCTCTTTGCTCTTTCTATGGTAATTCAAACAACACTGCTAAGTTTTTTTTTTTTTTTATCATCATGATAAAATAAACAACTTGGATTGATTAAACCTATTTGTTTCATTTCATCCATAACATTTAATATA
>BMAW01067541.1:0-165719 GCA_019974015.1 Nephila pilipes | reverse complement strand
TAACACAATTGCATAGAAAGTTAATGAAATTTTAAGGGAAAAACTCCAATTAAAATTCATTTAAAAAAATTTCTGTCTATGAATTGTGTAATGTGTAAGTCATATAGAAACTTATTTTGAACATGAGTGAAATTTCAAATTAATATTGTTAATAGTTTCTGAAAAATTCGATAAGTACAAGCTAAAATGTTTTGAAGAAAATGAAGTTGAAATCGAAAAATAACAACAACAACAAAAAAAAAACAACTAGTGGAACTTGGTTTAGTTTTTTCTTTATAATTTAGGAAGTTTTGGTAGTATTTTTAAACTCTTGACACCAAAATATTTAGAAAAGATTGGGATCAATATATCCGTTTCAAAAAATCAAAAATTTTGAAGTTTAAGAGTCCAGCAACCCCTTAAGTAATTTGAAAAATAGGATAAATTAAGATATTGGATTTTTAATAATTTACATGAAAAAGAAAAAAACAAATTCATACGCACAATCCAAACAAATATTTTCTGAAGAAAATAAATTCCTTACGCATTATGTACAAAATGCAAACAATTTTGAAGGAGTTGTTCCTATACTCTATAATTTTCTATGTTGAACAGTATCAAAGGTCATATTAATGAAAGTAATCCAATGAATACTTAAGAACTTACAAAGCGTTTTTAAATATTAAAAATAAACAAATATCAGATGCTTTTTAGATAAATATTTGTAAATTATGCGACATTTTACACAATATTCATATTGTATAAACAATGTATAAACTAATGTTAT
The DNA here is from genome assembly GCA_019974015.1 of Nephila pilipes. Classification (NCBI taxonomy): domain Eukaryota; kingdom Metazoa; phylum Arthropoda; class Arachnida; order Araneae; family Nephilidae; genus Nephila; species Nephila pilipes. Next base: position 164,953 of record BMAW01067541.1, on the reverse strand, counting down.
AAAAACTTAATTTGAACTACATAAAATAAATTTTATTACAGTCATTTTGAAACTAATAAAACAGATATAGTAACATTTCAAGAATCAAATATCATAATATTAATGTGATTATGTCAGAAATTAACACCTTTTAACGTTTATTCTCATGAATTGATTTAAAATTTAAAAAAACAATGTTAACTTTTAATTGTCTCTCACTCCTTTGCACCAAATTCAAACCAAATACGATGCAAGATTTTGAGCTCTTTCAATTCAATAGTTATTTAAATTCAAAATGATGAGAGAAATTTCTTAGTTGCTCATGCATTAATGAATTCACCACTAAAAAAACTAAAACCTAGTTTCTACCCGGTTTTAATGTATCGTCTTCTGAAGATATATTTTCGAGATCAAAAGTTAAATTTTATGAGAACAAAAAAATAAAACTTATTTTTCCATGAAACAGATAAAAATTCGTTACATTAAAAAGAATGTTCCAAGACTCATTAGTTTGTAATTCCCCACAAAAAAAAAAGGAGAACAGAAGAAAAAAAAAAAACCTTAGCGCAATTTAAAATTCTAAACAATTCTTTTAAGAAAGATATAAAGTTAATCTCTTTCACTTGCATAAGAATTTGAAAATATTTTCTGTAATGCGCTTTCAGACGTGACTACTTTCATTTGAAAAGTTAATTAGCTGGAATGAACAAACTTTTGCGCACTTTATTCTCTGTAAATATACATACCTCATTATATTATGCATATAATTTGTATTTGAATAACCCATGATTAAATTCATTTTTTTTAAAAAAAATGTAATTTTTGTATATTTAATGTTTTTCTTAAAATTTCTTAAGACAATGTCCTAAAGCATATTTTCAAGTTAATATTTGATTACTTTTAATTAGTGTTTGCCAAGTACAATTTTTTCTTGAAAGCCTCTAAACGAAAAGCTTGTAAACTTCCGACAAAGATAATGTTTTGAGAAGTACACACAAGCACGAAACCCCCGAAAGAAAATAAACACTACAATTAACAAAGATAAAGTCATTTCATATCGTAATGTTATAGCTACTGGGAACTAAGCATCATTTTCTAAACAACTATTAAAAGTAGACATCAAACATAAACGAAAGGCAACGACCTTATTCAAGAATAAAGAACCAAACATCAAATGAAACCCTTGGAAACTATTTTTCACGGCCTCATGCGTTTACATAAAACGCCCCAGAATTTTCATTATGTGTTTATTTATAGTTACTTCCACCTTAATGGTATCTTACATTCGAAAAGCGAGGCAGTTCGCAGTCATCTATTCACGAAAAGATTTAATAATGGTCTAAAGAGAGAAATCGTGCCCTTTGGAATGGCGTTGAATTCCATATGGAAGCGAGCGTTACCAAGATAGAGGCCGCAAAAGCCCTTTCTCGCTACAGCCAGCTTAAAATATTAAGTGCGATCTTTTGCAAAGTCAGCGAAAGACAAGAGTTTTAAATTTAATGAGGAACTGTTGCGTAGTTTTGGGTTTTAATAACTGTGCTAATGAAAGGGTTATTAAAAATTCATTTGTGTTTGTCTGCCCCAAATTAAAATTTATTACTGAAAGGAACGATATTTTAAGAATTAAATCAAAAGTTTGTTTAAAGTTGGAACATTTCAGGTTTTATATATAATTGTTAAATATCTTCACAAACATGATTACAAAACTTTTGAATATTGTCAAAATGACTTAGCATTAAAGTATACAAAAACTGCCACAGAAATAGGTTTTTTAAATATTTTTTGTGTAAAGAAAGATTTCACATATATTCTTATAGAGAAACAAAAAAAAAATTCTCATATCATGCTTACAGAAGAAGACACTGAAATCTTCATCTTCTAAGTAAAAAAAATTGACCAATTTTTTTTATTTAAATGTAGGAAAATTACTTTAAGGTACCAGTATACCTTCAAGGCACACTTTTAGTCAAAATATCATTTTCTTATATTTTTGATCTAAAAATTCAATCTTTTATCTTTAAAAATCTGTTTGAATTTTGCTTCTATCTTATTTAGAAACTGACTTACAGCTGTTTTAATATATTACTTGATGACGAATTTCTCTGGCAGGAAAGGCTCAAAAACTAGATTATTATTTACATTTTTCATTATACATCAAAACACAATCTAAAAATGTTATGCATCCCTGAACCTGAAATTAAATAAACGTGTTTTATAAATACTTATACGTAAAATAGACTATTCTTGATTTTTTATATTGAGTAGCAAATTTTATGTATTGCAATAAAGTGAAAATTGCAAATGACTTTTAAGAAAAAAATTTAGTGTTCCAAACTCGAACTACCATAGCTTCTTACATTAAGGATCGTATTATCAAAATAATACTCTGTTCTCTAGATAAGGTCATATTCTGTATAACTCAATTTACAAAATGTCAATATATTTTCTTTTGAGTTACCATGTTCCGCAAAAGTCTTAAATTTTGCTTATATTTGAATAACATGCCCTTTTGACAGTAAAAATATTTTCTAATAAAACATATTTTGGGTGTGTTTCCAATTTTCAAAACCCTTTAAGGTCATAAAATATTCATTTGTAGGCAAAATTTAGGTTTATTCAAAAAAATTTCATCGAAGATGTACGGTTACAGTTAGATATTTGGAAAGCTTGTATTGCTCTTTGACTATATCTCGTGCATTTGAATGTATATATTTGATCGACATACAAATATTTTCGTTAATTTTTTGATCTAAATATATAATTTTTAAGAAAATTTTAAAGTATTTTCTGAAAATTGTGATTTTTCACTTCTTGAAAGTAATCAAGATGTTTTTGAACAGATTTGAGATTGCTAAATGCATGGAAATAACTTCGAAATTACGCTCTCACTTTGAATCGACGCAAAGCCACATTTTCTTCATTGTCGTGTACATACACACATACTTTTGATATTAAAATAATCCTTATATATATATTTAAAATATAGAGAGAATAAAAACTTGCTCAATGTTAAAAATCGAAACATTAATTTCTGAAATGCTATTAATATCAAAAAAATGGATAAATATAAATATATTGAAATTTTAAAATACTAATGAATGTATGAAATTTGAAAAACTAAAATTAACCTTAAAAATGGAATATATGCTAATTTAAAAAAATAATCGATAATATTAACTAATTTGCTTCAAATAAAGGAAAATTCTTAGTCTTCAGTGATGAAAAAAGACAATGGGCTCTACTAGTTTTAAAAACACTTAGCCTCTATCTTAACTAATAAGCATTTATATAAACAACGTTGTTTTATACAAGAATGGCTTCTTATCATAAAGAAATTATCCTTTCAGAAAACCTCAACCAACCAAAACCACTCACTTCCTAAGGTTAATTAAAGATTTGTCTTTATAACCTCAAACTTAAAGAACCTTAAGAAACAAAACAAAAACAAAAAAACCTTTAATTAAACAGTTAACGAACAAATCACGCCCCAGAACACGACTTGTCAAAATTGTGCATCCTTCCATGGAAAAGAACAACTTTTTTTGTTCTGACTCCCTTATCTAAAAATAGTTCTTTGTTGAGGTGGTTTTAATTCTGAAACAATAAACGATGTCCCTTAATTTGCTTTGCATGATGGGAAGAATTCAGGTGGTGTGTGCAACGACAATTCTTTCACGGAAACAATTGCCGAGAAAGAACAACAATTGCTTGTTTATTGATTATGGAAATTAAGATATGAGACGCCATGCTTCAAAGCTTCCCACCAGCCTTCTTGTTTATGCAGCGGCGGGCTTAAGAATCTTTTGGCCGAGTTGAGAAGTTTAGGAAAATTACAAAAGGATTTATTAATGAGTTTATTAGAGAATTTTAAGGCTATACATACCAGCGTTAACTACACTTTCGGCGAACTAGTTCAAGACGTGTCTGAAATGCTTCCCTTTAATATTCACACTCCTTTATTAAAGCTCACTATCTCTAATAACTGAATAAGGGGACTTGAATATATGGCTGGAAATATTAAAGTAAGCATCGACAAGTGTTTAATCAAATATGCGAGTTGTTTTTGCATAAGTTAACTTTTATTTATGAATAATTAGGCATTGCTGAACGACAATTATTTTTTTTTTATCAATGTTCATCTAAAATAGTGTTTATTTATAATCTATAGCGAAACAATTTATTTCTGTTTACTTTGTGCAGATTTTTCTTGGAGGATTTGTTTTCATACAAACATAATCCTACGACCCAATTTTAATCATTATACAAAACAGCAGCCATTATGAGACTTTTGATCACTTAACTTCGTTTTATCTCATAATATTATAAATTCAAAACTAGGAATAAGCATTCGAACACGTTCTTTTAAAACAATCTTTAGATAATCGTATTAAGGCATTTCGTTAGCAAAATAACTTTTGACTTATTCATAGATAAAGTTTTCAAAAAATATCACTTCTCTTGATGCGAATCCTTTCTTTTTATTAGCTCTAAATATATTACGATTAATTATTGTTTGTTCAATCAATACTATCAATACATTTAATACATTTAAGAAATCAATACATTTTAGAAACTATCAATACAATACCAGTAGAAAAAAATTTACTTTATATATATATATATACATATATACGTGTAAAATAAATATTTGAACTAATAAACAAAATGACTTATAAACAACATTAATTCAAACAATAAATTTAATAATAAAATAAAATGTATAAACGGTCGCTATTTAAACACAGTATACATTTCTGTACACAATTGAAATTTTCTCCTTGCAAATATAATATGGAATAAAAACGTAAAAAGCTGCAAAATGAAAAATGAAAGCATACTCACCATTCTATTTTCATAATCGTTTGACTCATTTAAAATAACCACAAGCATAGTTCAAAGAAAATTACACGCGTTCAGCCACACATAAATGAACTATAAAACCGCAAAGTTTTTTGTTTTAAAAAAACACGTGGAACACATAGGCCACGGAGACAAAACATTCTATATAAACTTTTCTATCAAAACTTTTTTGGGGGAAGAAATTTGCCCGAAATTAATTCTTTAACAATATTTCTCAGTTGAACGTTGTATTGTAAAAATAGGCTTTAAAAATAACCATCGTTTAGCATATCGAATAAATGTTATCAAGATTTTTGTCCTCATTTTATGGAATTAGAAGCTCATCTTGTATAAATCCCCGATTCTTAACGAATAGTTACGAAAGAAATTGCAATATACTTTTGATAATTCTTGATTTTAAGGAAATTAAAATTAGATATCAAATAGTGAACCATTTAGAAATATAAATTCAGTATTTTATGATGAATCATAAAAAACATTTTATTCTTGTATTCTGTACACCCCAATTTATTTCACTCTAATTTCTGGGATAATTGCCGAACCAAGCGAAACTTATATTCCGTAAGCAATTATATTCCTTTTTTAAGAAATGATTACACATTAAATTTATAACTCTGAATTACATATTGATTTTTTAATGTTGGAACTCTGTTCCTTAATAATTATGTAATAATTTATTAGAGTTTAATTTTATGAAAATAAATTAAGCATTCATAGTCTTAAGAGAAAATAAATTTTATACAAAATCACACATACAACCCACTATCAAGACATTCTTGAAACACTAGAATAACAGCTAATAATTTTACTCGCAAACAAAATTTCATTTGATATACCTGCAATGCTACGTATTTTAAGAAATACACCTGAAAATTATAACCAATAATAATACATCGGTGCAAAAAATAATACATTGGTATCTGAAGACAGGATGACAGTGATATCTTCATCTATAACATAGATCACATGAACGGCAATGATGAAATAATCAACTCAGCAAATATCATAATCTATAAAATAACTTTAATCTAAAAATAAAAAGACGGGAGGAGGCTATAAGAACACAGAGCAAGGCAGCATCTTCTCATTGAATCTAAGTTTCATGTCCTTTGAGATAAAAATCTTTACCAAAACAATGTGCAAATCCGTAAATTGCGGTTCTTAGCGTCAAACAGACGGAGAAATTACTAGTACTCCCTCTGCTCTAGCCCAAACCTATTGATAGAGATCCAGGAAGTGGGATGGCGGCCATCTTTGATTGGCGATGTCGAATTATACGGTTTGGCGAGGAAAAAGAGTTCTACAAATGGCTTCCTGGGGATCTTCGTTGATCCTTTACGAAATCAGATCGGAATTTTAGATTGTTCTTTGACACTTGCGTGACGTTCAAATGCCTCGGTAATAAGACGTTGAGATATATAAATGCATTTTTTTTTCACTCAAAAAAAGATTGCGAAGATTATTATTAGTGGTTTTTAAAAAAAATAGACAAAAGGATGTTCGCTTATCACAAAAGATTTTTTACTCAAAATTTTGACACATGACAGATTTTTGTGAGGGGAAATATTGAAATAAAAAAAAATCTTTTTAAACGATTTTTTGAACGGTCATAATTGTCTCTCAAACTGAAATATAAACTATCAAAAATGGAAGAGGAAACCTTTAAGAAGAAAATTTATTTTAAAATAATTTTTTTTTCTGAAAAAGGATGACATATTTACCAATTTAATGCATCAGTAAAAATGTATAACAGTGATCTTTAATGAATTAATATGCAAAAACATCCAACAGAAATTGCACATCAGTATTTTATTCACTTCCTAAAAGTTACACAAATATGTTTTTCCTAAAAAGCAAAGTTAGTAAAAGAACAATTGACATTTATATGTTCATGAGGAAAGTTATAAACCAAAAAACCCAAAGGAGATATAGTTTTTAATAGGAGTTATAGTTTAAGTTATAAAGGAGATATAGAGAAGGATCGTTAGGATATTCCTTGGGCTCGTCATCCTCGTTTACCAAAGACAGTAAACCCCATAGGATAGACAAAGATCAATAGGGTGCCTGAGGTGAGTGATGCCTTCTTTTAAGGAACCTTCAGGTTATTAAAATGTTTCACATATTCCCAGAGAGGTAACGAGAATTTCAATCTTCAACTCATATTTCAAAATTAATTTCAAATTTTATTGTTTATTTTCATGATGAAAAGAATGTTTATGTAGAGTTCAGGATTTCGAATATTAATTATATCCGATTTTTTTAAAAAAAAATCAGTATTATAGAAGTTTGTTTTAAAATTTCTGTATACAGCAAGCCTTACGTGGAGAGGAAGTGCTACAGCCTCCATACGCCTTTCCCGTCAGAACGCCACTGCACATAACTCATACCAAAAATATGAGTCATGTATTAAAAAAAATATTGAAAATTTTGGCGTAAAATGCCTATAATAAGTTCGTTACGATCAATCTAAAATTTTGAGTACAACATAAAAATGGATACGACTATTTCTACAAAATAAAACAAAGTATATTTATGTATAAATATTCAAAACAGCTGAAAATATTCTGAGTATAGCTTAAAAATATTTACAAAAAAAATTCCTAAGCTTATTTATAAAAATGTACAATCTTTCTTAATAATTTTTAAAAATATTATATTACTTCCCATCCGTTTGTTTAAAACACCTCAAATTTATGATATAATTTTATATTCGTGAATATAGCTATTACAAATTTAAGGAAGATAAAATATTCCCCCCCCAAGACAATATTTTTACTGCAATTTTTTGAACTGTGCTTATTTTCAAAACCAAAACGGCAAGATATTAAAAAAAGACTAAACCAACACTAAAAATAATTTTAAATTTGAATTTTTTCACATTACCATTTTGGTTACTATACTTTTTTTTTATCGCTTTACGTCGTATATTTTTACAACTTTTACGCAGTACTACTGAGGTCCCAAAATACATTTCGCCCTTAAATGTTGAAAATCGATATTTTTGTCATTTACTACGTGCTCTTCTACACTTACGGGCTTCTTCCCAGCAAGGTTTCCATTCAAAACCAAATGAATATAAAATAAAATTTCTTTCAGGCTTAACTGTGTCATACATTCGCTGAACAGTCTGAGGTAGAGATTACAGCAGCTACGAGCATTACCGGATATGCAAAACACGATATTTCATGAACTTTTAATGTCGTTCATGCTGTGTAGGCTGACAGGCATAATTCAGGTAACAGATGCAGTAAAATTTCAAAAAAAAAAATATTACAACTTCCCGAATCACGTTTTTATGATTCATACACAAAAGGTAATAAAATGACACGGCGAAATAAAATTCATTTCGAATACATTTGTATAATGTTGTTCGGCTCAAAACAAAATAATACACGTGAAGAAAGACTACTAAAATTATATTTCAAAAGAAAAATAATTAAACTAAGAATTCATTCGGTTTTTATTGGGGCAAGAAGACATTTTTTGGCTCGTTAATTTACAAAATTTACAGCTAAAAGCAAAGTAAACATTTTGAATTATCGGTAATCTCTCATTATAATATAAATTAGTTTAATTAAGCAATATCCAAAACTAATTTTTATTATGAATTTCTCCTGAAGTCTCATTTAAAGCAACTTTATACCTTCGAAAAATGTTTTTCGAATAAAACCTAAATTTTACCAACAAATGCATATTTTATGACCCTAAGGGGTTTCAAAATTGGAAACACACCCAAAATATTTTTCATTAGAAGATGTTTTTACAGTCAAAAGGGCATGTCATACAAATATAAGCAAAATTTTTGGACTTTTCGGAAAACATGGTAAATCAAAAGAAAAATATATTGACATATAAATTTAATTATACAGATTAGAACTTTATCTAGAGATAGTACACTATTATTTCGAATATATAGCCCTTATGTGGGAAGTTTTAGTAATTCGAATTCTGAATACTGAAATTGCCTTTAAAAATAATTAGAATTTCCATTTTATTTCGATATAAAAAAAACTTCAACTCAATATAAAATACATAAAATAGATTATTCTTGAGATAAGTACTTGAAAAAAATATCTATATAATTTCAGGTTCAGTGATGCGTAACAATATGAGATATTGTGTTTTGCAGTAGTGAAAAAAATGTTTTTCATCCTTTCCAATCAGAGAAACTCATGATCAAGTAATATTAAAACAGCCGTAAAACACGGATTTGAAATAAGATAGGAACAAAAATAGATTTTAATGATGAAAGATAGAATTTTAATACGAGACTTTTTTTAAAAAAAAAAACTCGATATCTTGATCAAAAATTGTATTTTGAAGCTGTGCCGACTTCTTAAGAATAGTACTAAGAGGGTTATGTTTAGGAATATTTTAGTTAAAATATTTGTAAGCAATTTCTTATACATGAATAAAGCAGCAATTGCATAGTATATGCAAATGAAAATTCTGAAGTTAAAAATTATCATATTGAAGGAAAAAAGTACCTTATAACAAAGCTGATTCAAAACAACATATTTGCAGTAAAAACATATCATTTGATTTTGTTGATGAAGCGTTACAGTTGAATTTCAGAATGGACTATAAGACTTGTCTACAGGTAGTTTTAATTTAGTGAATGTAATGTTCAACCTAAAGAACTTCTTTCTTCCTCAAACATAGTCTGTTTCATACATCTGAATGCAAAAAAGCAAGCAGTAATGAAGGTTTCGGTGGAATTTTATTTTCTCTTAAATTTTAGAAATAGGCAACACTCACAAATGAATCATTAAATTAAAAAATATTTGAAAAAATCGGGAAGAAAATGAAATTACGTAAATATTTTCAATATTTCTTGCCCTTTTGGATGCCCTTTGTTGCAATCAAATAGATAAAATAGTCTGGATTTGAAAGGGAAAATAAAATTTCAATAAAATTAACATTACGTTCACGAAATCAAAATGGCCGATATATTCAGTTTTATTAACGTCGCACTAGAAGCAACACGAGGCTATTGGCGACGGACCTCGTAATTTTGAACCTCGGTCAAGTGACGAGGGCGACACTCTAGTTGGCATTCTCTCCTAACATCCACACCACATCAACGGGAGAACTTTGGGCCCAGACAATCAAAGACATAAGACAGATTTAACGTGCATCAGCCCTGGCCACACGGCGGGTCTTTAGCGGCCAAGGATCGAACCCGCGACTGAACGAAAACCACCGGTCACGCATCCAAAACCGTGACCACTAGGCTACCGAAGCCCCTCGTAATCTCAAACCTCGTTAAATTGATGAGCACGACATCCGAGACTATGTCGCCTTCCACTCCAAACTTCCACATTACGCCCCGTCGGGACTTTAAGCCCGACAGATTTAATGTGCATCAGCCCTGCTAAGCGGTAAGATTTAAATTCAGATACGAATAGAAAGGACAAACAATACCATAAAATTAATTTTTAATTTACAAAATGCATTTGCTTAGTAATCAACAAATAAGTAAATATTAAGCAGACAAAGCACTTAACAAATTTTACTAAGAACTTTTATGGTGTTCTGGTGTTCGAATTCTAAGCAATCTTAAAACCAAGATTTTTTTTTTAATTAACACTCGTTAATCTTTAACTTTAAAAGAATACCAAGACACGCGAGGAATTATGGGACACTATATCTAGGACATCTTATTTTGATAATATATATATCTTCTTGTATTAGTAGAGCTTAGGTTTTTTTATGAGCCTAATAATATTTTAATAATTCTATAGAACTATAAAAGTAATTTTTGGTCAAAAAAGTTTTTTCCCCTCTTGGTTGAATAAGGACATAGTTTTTTTTAGATATATTTGCATTTAAGTACCGTTTGAAAGAAAATATTTAACGATACGGTCCCACATTTTTTATGCTTTAAGCATATAGTGAACCAAAAATATTTTTTTTCCTCTAAGTGATACCTACATTATAAAAAAAAAACTTAAGTTCCACAAATTATAAAGTTCTACAATTTTTTCCAAGAACTTTTCTGAAAAAAAAAATATTTAAAAGGTTGATTCACTATTTTTTTGTGCATTGCTGCACATACGAGATCTTAAATTCGATATTTTATTTCTCCCACTTGTCCTAGTACCCATAATACTACATTTTAAAAATCTTTTGATAGCTATACGAGACAAAACTTATATTTATAAATTATTATAAATGAGAAAAAAAAATATACTCATAAGATGAATTTTTCAAATATTTGAAAAATATAAGAAATTCGTTTTAAAGTTAATGGATAATGTTTTATACATTATGGTAAAAAATATTATTAGATATCTCGTATACCTAGATAAAGTTAAAAATCAAATCATACTACGAGGAAGCCATTTAGTATTGAATGGATAAATTTAATTACTTATTGTAAAGATGACATTTGGGTTTTAAATTTCAAATTTCACCACTTCCTTTACACCCACTTACTTTTTTGCAGTTCTCTTCACCGACAAAACTGACTCATTTCATTGATAAAATACTGCACAAGATTTGCAAGTTCATTGCATTTAATTTGAAAAGAAAAACTAAAAAGAAATTTCTAGCGGCATAAATTTCAAAACTAAACGAAGCTTCTCTCTCTCAAGGTTTCTAGAAGGAAAAACGATGCCATTAACAATTGTAAGGAAATGAATTGCTCAAGCAAGAAGGATATACATAAAAGATATCTTGCATATTTCTATAAAATTATGGCGTTGATTATATTAATTTTACTTTTATGTGTTTGATCAATTATTTTCATAAAATGTATACATATGAGATTGATTAGAATAGTTAAGTGAGTGAGTGAAAGTGAAATTTAATGGCGTGCAAGAAGCCAGATGTGGCTATTCTGCGTCAAACAAGATGTAACTGTGGTTTAGACATTGGAAAAAACGGGGGGGGGGGAGATACAAAGATTGCCAAGGAGAAGAGTTGAAACTCTTAGAGAAAGATTGCTGAGGGTATCCCGCGAGTACGTCACCCGGTTTACTTAAGACAGAAAAAAAACCTCATGGGATAAAAAAAAAAGATCACTAGGGCACTTTGGAGTCATGTCCATACCTACCTAAAAAAGGCAAGCCACTGAGGTCTCTAGATAAAATTTCCCAGGGCAGAGTGCTTGGCTTTACCCTCAGACACTGGATGTCCCATTTAGTCACCTCTTATGACATGAATGGGTTACAGTGTGACTAATCTTAGATTAGAACAGTTAAAATTGATAGGTTTTAAGGAAATAAATGCAAAGCTATGTAAAAATTAGTATATTTGCTAAAACTCATAATTATCAAATTTAGAATAAATATTTATAAGGAATGAGATAAAATGTAAAATGAGATTGGATAACAATAATGTATTAAAGAAAAATATATATAGTCCAATAATTTTGAGAAAGAGGCACCCATTTTCTGTACCCCCAATACAAATTCGAAAAAAATATTCTAAGTTATAAAAGAACGCTTGATTATACTTTTAAGTCATATTGTGTAGCAAGTTATTCAATAAATTGTAAATCGTTTGGTGATTATATCATTTGATGTTTTCTCAATTCAAAAACTATAGAAATGTTTTTAATTTTTGCAGGCGATATTGAAATAAATTCATATTCTAGCTATTATCAAAACATCAAACCTAATTTTACTCAGAGAAGCAAGACTACCGTCAGTACCAATCTCAAATTGAAATTTCATGAAAAATCACATTTGATTCTATTATTTTAAACTTTTTTTAAATGCAACTTTAGTAATCAAATATATCACATCTGAATTTGTATCTAATTCATTCCTATTTAGATATTTCAAGGACCCAAAGCATATGCAATAATTGTCATTAAATATACAGTTAGAAAAAGTATTAACAAAAATGAAATGTTTTGATACTAAATTTACAAGTTACAATGCAATTTTTACACAAAAACATGACGTGAGCTAAAAGTTGACGTTGCAACAATTATTTCACTTCGATTTTGCTTAGTTAAGATTACGGTTTAGAACTGCATGATAGACTGCTGGAGATATTATATCTTTCTTTCAAACCATAAGCAGATAACAGCGAATGATTGATTCATTTTGGCTTCCACATGACGAAGTATACATAATGCGACGCTACTTTAATGTGTATCAGACCTAAAAAGTCGATTTGATGTCCCATATCTCCTTAGCAATAAAAATGTGAATTTTAAAAATATTTACGATTTATAAAGTTCCAATAAATTTTACATTTTAATACACCTTTAAATTCAGAATCGATTATGTTTCAATGAAAAAATGCTTCATTGACAAACTAAATAAAATGTGATTTAATTAATTCCTTTAACATTTGAATTTGCATTCAGGAACTTATTATAGGAGTCACGATTTTAAATCCAGTCACATTATTAGGTGAATTTAAAATGCAACATAAGACATTCTACTTAATTTATATTAATTTATTATCAAATTCATGGCCTTCTAACTTCAATTTATCACAAGTCTTATTTATTTAATTTATTTTAAATTTGATTAGTTTTTTCAAGTTATATGAATTAATATGACAAACTAATACTGTGAGTGAGTGAGTGAGTGAATGTAAAGTTTATTGGCGCAAGATCCAGATATGGCTATGCTGCGCCAAACAAGATTAAACTGTGGTCTAGACGTGAAGTTGAAAAAAAAAAAGGTAAAAATGGTTGACAAGAAGGAGGGTCGGAAATAGAGAGACAAACTAGTACTAGTGTAAAATCTCGCTGGACCGCTTTCGCCGAACGATGAGATATTTTGCAAATTAATAGAAATACTTTTTCACCTTGCATTTTGGAAAAATATAATATGAGACCTGTATAGAACAGAACAGAATGTAGTAAACACGGATGACGTGCCCCCGGAATACCCAAGATATTTTCTTCTTTTTCGACCAATTTGATCTTTTTTATCTTTTTTCAAAAGTCTAGATCACAGTGACTCCTTGTTTCGCGCAGCAAATCCATATCTAGCTATTGCGCCATTAAACTCTCATGCAACCATGGTGCAAAAAATATATGCTAACAGGCACAATATGTCATTACACATGAAAAAAAAAAAAGATAAGCAGTGGCGTTGTAACGTTAAAAATCGTGGCAAGACTGTATTAATTTAGTTCCTGATAGCAATAAAAGCAAATACTGAAAAAGGATCCGCCATGTTTTAGGACCCATGAAAAGCTCATAAGCTGCGAAATTCGAAAGTATTCCAGAGTCAACCACCATTATAATTTTGTTGATTCCTACGAGTGATGACAGAGTTTAATGGCACAAGAACCAGATGTGACCATACTGCGCCAAACAAGGTGTAATTCTGAACTACACGTTTGATGGTAAAAAAGATAAAAATTATTTGATAAGAAGATCAAAAATTGAGAAGGATCGCAGGGACATTTGAGGGTGCGTCATTCGTTTTTAACTAAAGAAAGAAAAAGATAACTAGGATACCGCGGGGTCATGATGCTCGACTTACCTCAAGAAGGTAATCCCTTGAGGGTTTTTGGAATGGACTATTGTGGGGTTCGGACCATGAAAAATTGGTTTAAATTGTATCACACTAGAAGCAAAACGAGGACTATTGGCGACGGACCTCGAAATTTTGAACTTCAGTCAAGTGACGAGGATGAGGATTGGCCAAAAGGTGTAATGAAAAAAATAGGTCTTAAATTCGTATTTAGATGGATTTATGAGGGGCCGAATTAGATTGATATGTAAATGAATTTCAGCTGTGACGAGAATGTGATTGTTTATTAAAGTCACACTGAGAAGCAACACGAGAGCTATTGGACCTCGGTCAAGGGGCGAAGACGACATCTGAGCTGGGCACCTTTCTCTATAAACTTCCACACTACGCCAATTGGAGGATTTGGGATCTCGACCACATTTAAAGCATCACCCACGCTACACGTCTTTTGGGACAACAGGGTTCGAATCCACGATTCGGCGAAAACAAACCGATCGTGAATCGGCGATTATGACCACAGGCTACCGCAGCCCTTATGTGGTGTCAGATTAGATTCATATATAGATGAATTTATGTGGTGTCCGATTCATAATGAAGAGGACCTTTCATTGATATCTTGAATGGAAATAAGGATTTTCGGTAGCCGAAATAATTCGTGAAGGTTCGGCTGGAATTGCAGTTAACTTTCTGACAGAATTGCACACAAATTTATTGCAAATTTATTGTAAGAGTTTATGATAAAGCGACAAAAAAGTATTAAGAAGGGAGTTTCATATTCACTTTCATAGTAGTTTGAGATCTAGCTTGAATCAGTTACACCCTTGATTATCAAACGCTTCCGGTTTTGAGGAATTTCCAATTACATTCTCAGAAATAACCTCCAACGTTGAACTATGGAGTGGAACTAAAAATAACATCGCCATTGTGCATTTATATCATCGAAAACACATTAAAAATGGCAAGGAACGAATTTTCCATTACAGCCCTAGGGGAAAGAGAAATAGTAAATCGATTTCGTGATGATATCAAAGTGACGAAAATGAAACAGTTCATCGCCCTTTAATTCTAAGATAGAAGCTAAAGTTCAGTAAATTACAGCATTGATTTCTAACTCTTTTATCCGAGAGTTCTGTATTATCTCACCAGCGAAAATGAAAACAGAACTTGGGGTACTATTTCGAATTTTGTTTGCAGGGAAAAAAAATCAACAATCTAATTTCGGAACAGATATGATTTTTTTTTTTTTATCAAAAAGGGATAAATAAAATATCCAAATATAAAAAGAAAAACTTATTAAAGAAATGAACAAATTCAATTATTTTTATTTTAAAAGAATTAAGTTTTTCATAATTTTTGGAATAGATTTTTTTTTTATTTTAGTGTACCACAGAATGAATATTTTTGAAACATAATACAAGGTTATATTCAAAATGATTCATCTGATTTCAATATCCCATATTTTCAAAAATAAACGACACGTAATGATAAATAACACATAAATAAAGGAAAACTATAAAAGTGTTATATTCTGGAAAATGGATGGACCTCGTGTGTTCATCGTGAAGTTATTTCACAAAAGCTGTGTTAGAAGTTTTCACAGAGCTACATCGGAGAGAACTGGGTGACTTGATGTTACAGCTGGCCATGTAAATCACTTTATATCCGAAACGATTTCTTCCTTTGGGGGTTTGTAAAAGATAAAATGTGTGTGCACCACCTCCCACAAATTTATTTGTACCTAAACTATGGGATTCTGCTGCCGTACAATCAATTACCACAGACACTTCACAATGAGTTCGGCAGGAATTTACATATCGAATCGACATAATACGTGTAACGAAAGGAAGTTATATCGAACATTTGTAAAAAAAAAAAAAAAAAAAAAAAAAAAAAAAAAACTTCGATATTTTCCTTTTGCATTCATGTATTTGTGTCGTTTATTTTTGAAAATACGGATTTTTGAAATCGGAAGAAATCATTTTGAATAATCTGTATTTTATCAAATTTATTTTGATTAAAAGAATACATAAAATAAATCAATGCTTACACAATATTCCCCAAAAGTTTAACACCTAAATTAAACTGCAACTGCAACTCGTTGTTAATAATTTAGTGCACAGTAGTAATTTTCACAACATACGCATTAAATTAAAAAGCATTTCTCAGCATATTTTGAGCTCATCGGATTTCCTAACAAATACGCAATTCATTAAACACTTTCTTGAAAAGGGATTTTATAAACAAGACATAAATAATAATCATGACTAAAGTCTTTCACAATTTGAATGTGCGTTTAAAATTCAAAACTTGTTACACCTATTTTACTTTCGATTGCATACATCCGCAGAGAGACATTGTCTACTTTTGAAATTCTCAAGAACGCGTTCTGTGCTTAGTTCCATTAAGCAGACATAATAAACCGAACAAAAAAAAACTCGTTCACTTTCTCAAGTTTGAAAAAAAAAATTAAAAGTTCTTTTTCCGACAAAACCTCTCCGTCAACACTATAAATCACATCTTTATATGTATTACAAGACGAAAAAAATAAAGAGATTCTACAATTCCACTGTTTGAAAAAAGCCATTGATCATTCTTGCTTGGAAGAAATTCAAGTCTCTCCAGGCTTACACAATCAGATGAAACACATTTTCTCCATCGCATACAAAAGACTCCCAACAACTTGGCGTGGAAAAGTGCCAGAACACTAGACAGACGGTCTTTTGTCGGTTTTAATGAATCAGTTTTCATCACTGGGTTATCCCGTGTCATCATCCTTGAACTCCTTTTCAGTCTATCTCGCCAAGAAAGGTGGAAAGGCGATGACAACGAGATCACGGCCACAGGGATTTAGAGTGGTAGACAACGTTCTAGTTCTGATGTCATCGACACCTGGATTCAATCACCGCGATCCCACAGGAAAATGCAACTGACAGTTCTTTTGAAAGAAAAGTTTAAAAGTAACTAACGCACCATTTTAAGGAAACGCATTGCACTTTTGGATGCCGAGCATCTTAAAGTTCGATATAACGGTTCCAGGTCAGGTTTTAGGTCAGTGAGATTTGTTCAGGTCTATTTTTAAGCATCGAAAAATAAATTTTTGACAAAATTGATGTGTGTGATGGTTAAGTTTAATGGCATAAGAACCAGATGTGGCCATACTGCGCTGAACAAGGTGTAACTGTGATCTAGACTTTAAAATTGAGGAAAATTAAAAATGACTGACAAGGAGGGACGAAAATAGAGAAGGATTTCTAGGTTATCCCTCGGGGAGGGGGGGGGCTTCACCCGTGATTACCCAAAATAGTTAATTCAATGGGAAAAGTAAAAAAAATGAGTAGAGCATCTAGGGATCACATGATTCCCGTATTTACCTAAAGAAGGTACGCTCTTGAGGAGTTTGTGCTAGCGGTACAAACAGTAAACGGCAAATTATCCAAACGGCCTAATCCTTAAGCGTTCGAGCTTAAATGCTCGAACGCTTAAGGATTAGGGTCCACCTCTTCCGAAGGAAATAGCCGATATCTGATTGCCCCATCACTACCAAGCCCCCATTGACACGTCGGTAATTGTGAGGAAGGTACTGGACAAAAACTACATCGCAACGCTGTCCCACTTATCCTACAATCCCAGATCTGGCTTCCACCGATTTCTTTTTGTTCCCTCGGATCAAAAAATGTCAAAAAAGGACATGGTATTCAAACTTTTTCAATGGGGTGCATATGTTGCGATTGCCAGGATTAGGGTCTGCCTCGTCCGAGCACATAGGAAGACTAACTGCTAGACTTGCACTGAACATTTGCAGTGGTGTCATGTTTTGAAGGAGAGACATGTTTTGAAAATTATTAATGCAATGCAAATATATCTTCAATAAATTTCTTTTTAAGACTTTAGCTAAATACTTATTGGACAACCCCGTACGTTAAATCATTACTCAAGTGGAAATGATAAAACTTAACAATGGAAATTGTGCTTTAAACAACTAATTCGATATTTCCCTCCAAAGCTAACAGTGACTGATTACTCTCGTGTATCTTCCCAGTCATTTAATATAATTTTGAAGTAAATATACAGAATTGGGAAACAATATTTACGTCACTAATCATCCTCCATTCATTCCTGCAAGCACGCAATATAATTTTCAAGTGAAAACCAGAAGGAAAACGTTACAATGAGTTATTCCCATTCAAAAAAGAAGTTTGTCTCAAGCTTAAAGAGAGTCTGTTGCAAATCCAGACAACCAACTTTTAATGCCAGATCTGTCCACTAAATCACACTCATGCGAGCAATTAATGACGTACATCCTCAGAGATACATTAGAACAAATTTTTTGAACGACGACATGTTTCCACATCTTTTCCACAACTTGGCCTCCACCCAAAGCTTGTTAGCAAACAGCTAACGTGTATCGTTTGAACCGTCACAAGACAGTAAAGCAACAAAATCAAGCCGACACTTTCTCTTCAGTAGGGTAGAACTTCCCATGACTCATGCCCACACGTCACGCACTGACGAATAAGCTTTCCACCCTCTAATTTTTTTCTCTACGATTCCAAATTTCGGTTGGAAATGGAATTGTCTAGGTCACGTGGACCAAGACGTACCTGAACTAAAGCGATTGGAATAAGCATACCGGAGGCGATTTCGTTCTTACGTTGTTCGCCATTTTCTTCAAAAGATTAATTCAAGCAGTACAAATGACTCACCTTCTCTTGTGGTCCCCTTCCCCCTCTTACAGTGGAATATTAACTGTGACCACAGCTTATGGGGCGTGTCATGATTATACAAGAGGATTTCTAGTTAAAGTTTGGTAATGTTTCGACGTTCGGCGAGCTATTCTGGTCACCGAGGTTGTTGGGTAAAAAAAAATTGGGGAATATTTAGTTTTTAGGTATTTAAACTGAATATTAAGTTACTTCATATCCAGTGATTGTATTCTTTTTGAAACAATCATAAATATTCTCAATAAATGCTTATAGTGCCTTTTAAAAATAATTTTATTTAAATAATCCATTTATTAATTAAAAATGTATATGTGCAAACATTTGAAAGAGATTACATATTGCATGAATTTATAATACATTTTTTTTATGAATATATATGTCTTTTTTACAAATCTCAATTTAAAACACAGTACTAGAATCATTTGCCTCATTTTTTTAATATCGAGTTAAAGAAAAATTAAAAACATAAAAGTTAATCAGTACATATGTATCTTCACTTTTAGCAAAAAGCAAATACAAAAGATTTTTCAATAGCGACTGAGAAAAATATTCAACATATGCATAAAAGAAATGAAAAATATAGTATGTTAAACAGCGAATAGGGAACTTAAATTTCGTAATGCCATTAAAAGAAATTCTTTTTTACGATTGGAAGACTCGACAGTGACAATTCGTACAGGAAACTATTCTGTGCAATTTATTTTGTCAAAGCAATACACATCTTGTAATGAGTTCAAGAAAAGAATACTAAATGATAGATCAAGGTTTCATTGTATATCTCCAATTTTTCATTTTTCCAAGAAAATTATTACCATGAAAACGCAAAGGTAACAAGGAAATAAGAATTGAATATCTCAGAATTAGTATTATGTCAGTCGTGCATTAAAACACAGCCTTGAGTAAAGATTTTCCTCAACTTTTCAGTTGTAAACAAACGAATTACAAAAGATGTAATAATATATATATATTTCAACGCGTAAGTATACTATGTAAACAAATGTCGAACTTCAGAAGTAAAAATGAGTAGGTAATTGGATAGCAGTTTAAAGAATCCAGTGGAAATAGTGCATGCAGTTAACTTCATTAACAGCGATTAGAAACGCAAGATTGATTTGCTTATTTTTAAGTGTTTGCACAAGCTTTGTTTATTTCCTTTGGAACTAAATCCGTTTTTAAGACTGCTAGGATAGAACAGATGCTAACAGCATCTTTAATAAGAGAACGAATCTTGAATATTAAACAATGGAAAATGAACCTTGACAAAACCCAATCGATTAAAAATGTCATCAGAATTTGGAGCATTCTGGGTTACCAATTGCTCTTAATTAGAACAGTTTAAAAGTCGTTCAATAATAATTAAGTCAAATCATTTTGACAGAAACAATTTTAAACCAAAAACATAGATATATTGAAAGTAAACTATCGCAATTTATTGAGATAGTCTATCTCTCCCTTTCTTTATCTATAATATTATATTCTATTTCATAATTTAATAAAGAAAATGCCAATGTCTTAACTGCAGATACTAATTAAATAGTTAACATCTAAAAATAAAAGTTAGGTGAAAGAAAAACTATTATCCGTAAATGTTGCTTTTGTAATTAGATTTATCAAAGATTTTTTATTTATTAATTACCACGAATAATTGTTCGAATTGTGATCAGTTAATTAAAGGCGAATTAAAAATAAAAATTGATAAATATGAAAAAGCTTCGAATTTCTTGGAACATTGACTTCATTGAAAAAATGAACTGTTATACGACGATATTTATTGTATATAGATTTATCATTATTTCAAGTATTTGGAGCATATCCAGATGTAGATACAGATATATACGCCAATAGCAATCTTATTTACTTTTACGATATTGAAAAAAAAAATTATCTTATAAGTTTGAGAGAAAAATTCTGTTTACAACAGAAATTCTTCGGAAACAGAAAAACAAGATTAATGTATGAAACTTTACAGCACCGAATTTTTAGGACGGATATTTTCAAAATATGATTTAAGTAACTATGAGAAACATCTACAATTATTTCTTAAGCTGATGGCATAAAGAAAAGAGTACAATTTTGGGAAATGTCCAGTTGAATTTTTATATATTGAGATCCAAATTTTATTGCACAATATCTAACAAATTCTGTTACAAATGGTTTTAATGTTCAACGAGATTCATTCTGCTGATATATTTATATGATTCTTAAACTTGTATTTCACATTTAATAAGAAAGATTTCAAATACTTGCAGAAATCTGTACTGAAAAAATCTGCGATTTATAAAAAAAAAAAAAAATGGCAACCAATATTTATTGATAAAAATTGCACGCTACATCTCATGTTAGCTAGCGAGGTTATTTCTCCAAATAAATATATTCTTTTATCTCTTTGAATATAAATAACACAGTAAAGTCCGAATAGCAAAAGTTGTTTTATTAACATCCATTAGAGAATACAGTAATATATTTTATACCTTGAAAATTAATTATTTCTACAATCAATGAATAATCCATTCATCTATTACTGAAATTTCATAAAGAAAATAAATTAAGATTTATACCATAAAGAAAAAATCGGCTGCCATAAATATGATTATGCCAAGAAAATATTTTCACATTCCACAAACGATTGAAAGTTTTTTAAACTAACATTACAATTCTTAAAACGCTAAAGAGATTAGGTTTGCATATTACATTGCATGCATAACATTAAAAGTTCTGTGAATCGAGTGTTGTTCCATTTATATAAATCGAGCTTTGCTTGAATTGTCAAATCTTTCATCGGATGACAGAATAGTTATTTTGTATGCTATGTATATCATAATTTTCCCATTGCTTTTTTCCATTGTAACAAAAACCGAGTAGAGAAAATGCATTCAAGCGTCGAATTTCACAAAAATCTCGAGACATTTTTCAATTTCAAAAAACTACAACTTTTTTATTCTTATTCCCCCATATAAAAGGTTCCCACAATCATCCAATTTCCTGACGCTTATCTATTTTTAAACATTGACGTCTTCTCTAGAATTTCATTGCAGTATTTATTTTTCATGAAACAAATGTTCTTCTCGCAAAACAAAATAAAATGGAACAAAATATTCAGTTCCAAATAAGGAGCGAGCTACCGGAGAAAAGGGGAAAAAATGACAGAAGATGGAATACGAAGAAATGGAACAATGAAAATGCTTCTGAGATAAATATGTCAAAGCCTATCTAGGAGAAAAAATAATTTTAAGAACCTTTACCATTCTTGGTTGCATTCTATTTCGAGTTTAAAATTATCTAAGAAACTTAAAGTAGAGTTTATTTATTTTAAAGTGAGCCGTCAAACACGACTATAACTATTTTAATAACAAAATTTTAGGGTTAGTGTCAATGACTTTTTTTGCCTTCTTAATTTATTCCTGACCTAAAACAATTAACTACCACAAGTTATTATAATTTAGTACATTTTCTTTTTCCTTAAAAAAAATGGGATATTTGTTAAGATTAATTTTCAGTTCATTTTTCGCTAACACTTTTTTTTCAATGTTTTTCAATTAAACAATTTATTAGTTAATATTAATTTGCAAATCAAACAAATTTTAAAGAAAACTTTTGTAAATTAAAGAAATAGCAAACTAGTAAATTTTTAAAATCACGCACAGGCAATGAGACAAAATCTGTACAAGCAGAAAACTGTGAAGTTTTTTTTTTTTTTTTTTTTTTTTTTAAATTTTCGTCATTTTATTCAAACGAATTATAATTTGAAGCTTGTATCATTTTGTAGAATAACTTTTTATGCGATAAATTATAAATTTTTGGTATGTTTTTATTTTATGAAGTATAATTAAAACACCTCAAAGCAAAATGTATTATTGGTTCACTTCATAAAATGATTACAAACATCGTGATTACATAAAAACTTAACACGTTTTTTTCATATTTTAAGCTTTACAAGCACACTACGGAGATGCTTCCAAATATGAAACTTATTTATTGAAATTTTCAAATTAATTTATCAGTTATAGTTAACTTCTCCTTCTCCTGATAAACAGAATGAGTGAGTGAGTGAATGTAAAGTTTATTGGCGCAAGAGCCAAATATGGCTATGCTGCGCCAAACAAGATTAAACTGCGGTCTAGACATGAAGTTGAAAAAAAAAAGGTAAAAGTGGTTGACAAGAAGGAGGGTTGAAGATAGAGAAGGATCGCTAGGGTAACCTGGGAGTGCGTCACCCGTGTTTACCAAAGACAGTAAACCCCATGGGAAAGAAAAAGATCACTAAGGTGCCTCGGGTTCGTGAAGCCCATACTTACCTGAAGAAGGCAAGTCCCTGAGGTCCCCTGATATAATCCCCAGGGGCAGGGTGCCCGGCTACACCCTCAGACGCTGGGTACCCATTTTAGTCGCCTTTTACGACATGCATGCCTGATAAACAGAAGGAGAAAGATAACCATTTAACGAATGAGAGGTTGCCCAAGTACGCAATAGATCTGTTGTTTTTAAGCAAACGGAGAAACAAAAAAAAAAAACACCTCAATACATTATAAATTTTATCTGTAAACTCAGATGTAAACAAATTTTCTTTAGAAATGCGGAAATTAAGTTTGTTCACAATATTTAAAAGCACGAAAAAATATTTAAACATTATTATTAAAAAAAAAAAAAGATAAGTATGAAAGTGCACCATCTGTGAAAAAAACATTAACCTGGTTCATTTTTTACGCACGCGCGATTTTTAAGCCCACAATCCAAAGCAATTCACAGCTTTCTATTAATTCTTACACACTTCCTGCGCAACACTATTCTTTCTTCTTCTCTTTCAGTAGTAAAAATTGTATTAAAAATGAAAGGTTTGAACAAATGGAGGTCCTCCGTGAATATATCACCGAAATAAAACATTTATGTCAATGGAATTGAGTAACAACCGAAACTGAAAGTTTTAATACAAAGATATTTGCTGAGCCTTGTTTATTTGAATTAATAAAAGTCAATGCTCTTCTAAAGAGAGATGCAGCTCCCATAAGTTGTTACATAATTTAATCTTAGTTTAATATTCATGAATAAATGGATAAAAACATTTATTGATTCGAAATTATTTCATCAAAAAAAGAAACATTTTGAATCCATATTTTCCACCAAAAATTAATTTAAGTATAGAGAAATAGCCAAATTCTGAGTTTCATTAAAATAACTCAAAGCTGCATTATCCATATAATAATTAGCGCACACAATGCTTGCAATTATTTCAATGTATGACGAATCTGTCATAAAAGAGATTAATTTAAAATACATACAAGCTAAATGACTTTAAAATTTTATAAAAAACAAACAAGAATCGACAAAAATGCTTGAATTTTATTGATATCATTTGAAATAAAGTTCATATATATGTGAAGTTTCATTGCTTATTATTTTTACTTAATTAAGGATCATAAAATCAACTACCTTTCAGTAACAAAGGTAACATGATTCATTCAAAAACAGTTCTAAAAATCAAAGTACGTCATATCCTTAATATCTTCAGTTAACTATTATACATTAATAGTTCTAGTTTATAACAGAAATGGGTTCCAATTCCCTAGCTTTATTTATTTTAATTTGCAATATGGCTTTCCTTATTTGAAAAAAAAAAAATTACACAACTTTTCTTACCGAGTATATAAACATTTTTATGTAGAAAACAGAAATTCTGAAATCACTTGTGGAAAATCTTATCTTCGCTCTTCCTTACATGAAAATTCAATTTAAATTTTTAAAAAATGCGTTCACTAAAAAGCAATTTATATCTTAAAACTTTTGAAATTTTCTTTATCGCAAACAGATTAAGGAACCACACCAAACGACTAAGTTTGTCTCTCCAAACTTCCGTCTTGAATTCCAGACGCCATTATTTTTAAGTCAAAAGATCGAATAGAAGTTGGGGAACATCAACTCATGCGAAAGTACTAGAAAAAAAGTTTTATTCAAACTAGACAAAAAAAACCCGGAATTACAAACAAAAATTGGCAAATGCATTATCCGAGAAGGGTGTTGTCCGAATTCTTCGCACAAGAAAACGTGAAAAAGAGAAGACGAAAAAAGCATAGATACCCGGACACCTGTAAACATCAGGAGACAGGAACCGGCTCAGTTCAAAAGAAAGATTAAAAAGCATTTAGAAGTTTTATACGAGATGCACTGTTGATATTTAAGGTTAATCCTTCTGGAAAACATACGCACCGATAACTGCAACCACCAGGAATTTTTCCCGCAAAATAATTAGAATTTTTCTTCTTAAGATTTTACTCAAGATAATGTCTGTGTGATTCATGGAAAGAAATTTGCTTCGAAATCTAAAAAAAAAGTTTTAAACTTCTTATGTTAATTAAAGAAGATTTAGAAAAATTATCAATCCATAAAAATGAAGGCTCGAAATAAAATCAGCTTGAAATTTTTTTATCATTTTCAAACTAGTTTTATTTATAAGTTTATTTATTCGAATGTTTGATTTTTGCTAAATATTAATGTTTATGTGACCGTATACAAATGTTTAATTTTTTTTTTAAACTTTAATATATTATTTGGTTTAACGTAATAAAATTGCATTCTCATTTTTCGTTGTCTAGTTATGCACAATCGACGACGAACCTCGTCTAATTTTGAGTGAGGGAGTGATGGTGAAATTTAGAGGCGCAAGAGCCAAATGTGGCCATGCTGTGACGAACAAGGTGTAACTGTGAACAAAACGCGTGAAAAAGTGGAAAAACGGTTACTGGATTTAAAAAAAAAAAAAAAAAAAAAAAAGAGGGTTGAAAATAGAGAAGGATTACAAAGGTATCCCTGGGACCCATTAGTCGTGTTTACCAAAGAAGTAAACCCCAGAGAAAAGAAAAAGATCATTAGGGTGCCCCGGGCTCATGAGGTCTGTACCCACTTAAAGAAAGAAACAAATACAAGTGCAATTCAATTTAGAATGAAATAGTCCTCATTATTTTTCACGACAGTCTTTCATAGAATCAAGACTTGAACCCATAAGTAGAAATGTACATCACTGGCTATGAAGCTCTGCACCGTTACCACTAGATTACAACAACTCGTTTTGTACACGTGTATATAATTTTTTTTAAGTTGTTACATAATCCCGTGCCCTTTCGTCATAAACTTATACAACCATATTCAAATTTTGTTTCTTAAGGATTTATAAACAGGATGCTCATTACAAAATCAATAAAGTTAATGATTGACAACAAATATAGCTTATTTATGTTACAACCTTTAAATCAGAACTTAATTTTAGTTCCAATTATACAAATTGGAATTGAACTTTTTAAATCAATTATTTAGATCAATTTTATCGAGATACAAACATATCATTGTATTCTGAAAACTAAAAATTAGTTTATAATGAGTTAAAAAGCAAAATAGCCATTTCAGGTTAATTATTTTGATGTCCACAGCTTATATTGTTCAAAAATGACAATTTTGTACGTTTCGTCTGTTTCGTATTAAATAACCAAAAAAAAAAAAAAAAAACGATGTCATTAAAGGAGAAAAAGTATTTCGTAATTTTACATTGAAGCAACTCTTTAATATTCTCGAGCATGGAATGGATTTAGAAGAATTCCCTAATTGCTCCTCATACGCAATTGAAAATCTTCATTCTTTTTAATAAACAAAACTGACTCCTACTCGATAAAATAAAAACTTTTCCCACGTAATAATTGAACAGTTCAAGTGCACGAAGCAATTTCTTCCCTTTAAACTAAATCGAGTTTCTTGTAAAACAAGTTCCCATCAGATAATAAAAATGTCACTTCCAATAAAATGACAACATTTTCTTTTGATGTTTTTATTTACACAAACCTTAGTTTGTGACCGCGTCTTCAATATTTTTTTTAAAGAAATAAGAAAACACGGTTTGTAATTTCGAATCTGTCAAATTTAATTCAATGACTTTTTGACTTTATCTAGACTTCGGAGCGCTTTTATGTCCCTGAGGGATATCTTGCCTGCCAAAATATACTTCGCTTTTCAAAATATTACTGGAAATATTATTCAATATTTATACTTATCTTACTTTTTAATTCACTAAAGAGGTTTTGAACTTGCACATTTGTAATTCTAAAGGGGGAAAGAATCACAAAATGTTCAGCTTGTAATTTAATGTTTTCGTATATTAAGAACATTTTAGTTTAAAATTGATAAAAAAAAATGACTTTTTAAAATCGCTGAAAGTCGTAAAGTTAATTCGGTTTTTGACCTTTATATTCAATATTTAAAATTAAAGATAATACATTTCCCAAATCTTTTTTTAACCGACCTAATTACCCACCAATACATTAAAACTTATTTCAAATTATAACAAAATACGTTAGAATTTAAATGGAAGAAATGTCACCGAATTACAGAAATGTCGAAATAAAAATATAGCAATATCTGGTCAGTTTTGTAATTTGCCATATGAATAATTTAACATTTCTTTCTTAAAGGAGAATTTATTAACTATTACTAAAGCCCTCACTCACTTTAGTTTAGTTTTAGTTTTTGTATTAACATTACACTAAAAGCAACACGAGGGCTATTGGCGACGGACTTCGTAATTTTGAGCCTCGATCAAGTGACGAGGACGACACCTGAGCTGCCCCCTCCCCTTCTCTCCTAACTTCCGCACCACACCAACGGGAGGACTTTGGACTCCGACATATGAAAGGTGCATCAGCCCCGGCTACATGGCGGATCTTTGGCGGCCAAGGATTGAACCCGCGACTGAACGAAAACCGCCGGCCACGAATCCTATACCTCTGGCTACCGTGGCCATGACCTCTAGGCTACCGTGGCCTCTCTTCCCCACATTATAATCAATAATTTGAAGTAAAAATTAAATTTCGAATATTTTATATGCCTTTTTTTCTGTCACAGAGAAACCAACTCCAAACTGTTAAAAGTTAAATGTGAAAATCGTATTTGAGTTTTATATCATATCTAGTTAAAACACATAAAAACTGTAAATTACTAAAAATATTCTTTTTATAACTAATTAACCACAATAAATAAAAATTAACGCTACAGTACAATTATTCTAGGAATAATTTTAACAAGGAACGTCTAACATGCCTTTCCTGTAGCATTTCTGAGGGGAGAAAAAGTCTCCCCAATACAAAAATCTTCTTAATAAAATACCATCTGCAACAGTTAACCTCAAACCCCATTATCAATGGACCTAACTTTAGTCCTATTAAACCAAGTTATATAGTAAACATTCAGTTTATAAGATAAACAGAATAAGTTTCATAATCATTAGCACACTTGTTTACTGTATCATTGCATTTTTAAGGTTAAACAGTCTCGCTGTCCCATCATTAATACATGATATATTATGTTGGGTTTTTTTTTAAAGAATTTTACGCTAAATTTTAATACTCAATATGAAAAACTAATTAACGTCGCACTAGAAACAACAAGAGGGTTATTGGAAGCGGATCTCATAATTTTAAACCGCGGTAGATGACGAAGTCGACACCTTAGCTGGTGCCCCACTCTTTATTTCACGCTAACGTGAATGTTTTAGGCTTCGACAGATTTAACATGTAAAAGCTTCTCTACACAAACGATTTTTAAAAATACGAAACCTGAATCCCTTTTGTTTCGGTTATAAGTCATTCAATCTATCAAATATATTACTATAACCGCAAAATGAATACAAAAAAACATACTATTTGTACAAAATTACAATGTAAGTGAAACAATGCCCACTGGCTTAACTAAAAATATTTAACTGATAACTAGAGGCTACAAGAAACGCATTACTAATAAGAGTAATTTCTTTACCTGAACAGTCGATTAAAACCAGAAGCCAATCAAATGGATAATTATTTGAAACAATTCGTGTTTACGTCTTTGGTTTTGAATTGTTCAAACTTCTACTTTTTCTATAATTAAACTTTTGTGAAATTTAATATGAGGTCCTTTGTTACTGTAGATTTATTTGCTATTTTCTTTGTTCGCCGGTTTCATTCAAATCGGTACTTGGGCAGTTTGCGGTTGAAATATTGGCCTTGACAGAATTAGCAATACTGTATTGGAACCACGTGTTGTTTTTTTTTTCCCTTCTAAAATGTACAGTGTTTCATCACCTTTTATCTTAAATGATCGTATTTTAAACACAAGTGAAAGACTCAACTAAATTTTACTGTTCAGATTCCGACAACTATTAAAGCTGCTTAAATTCGAACGGTTATGTAGTTCCTATTTCAACAAGTATCTTGATGGAACTCACTGTTAGTAAATATAGAATTTTTTGGTGAGGAAAATGAATTTTTGGAGCTAGAACAAAGTAATAAACTTGAACAAAATGTGCATATCGATATAAACTTCAGGGAAATCTCTTCAAAAGCAACTGTGTTAAAAAATTGAAAGCAGTCCCCCAAGTTTCTGATTCGTGGTATAAGTTCACCTTTCCCAACTACCGAGTGTAGTAAAAATTCCCATACTGACAATTAGTAAATTTATTAAAAAATAACTCTTACAGCAATTATTTTTATGCTAATAGTGCAAAGCACTTCTGACATAACTCAGAAAAAAAATTGAGTTTACATGCACTACAAATAATACGTTTCTTTCTTGGAGACAAAGCTGAGATCGCTTCAAGATTTCGGTATCGATTTCTCGTATTCTTTGGGTAATGGCAATTTTCACATCACGTATGGTTGGGAACTCAAACTTTGCTCTTCAAATATACCCACAGAAAAAGTCAAGAGATGCTCAGATCAGAGGAACGAGAGGTCAAAGATTACTTGAAATGAGTTGATCGCTAAAAAAAAAGGTCTTGAAACGTGTTCGTGGTTTCAAATACTCATATGGCATATCGCACTGTTTTCTTTGAACCGAGAAACTCGTTTCCATTATCTGAGCATTCTTTTTTTTTTTCTGTTGGGACATTAAAAAAAAAAGTGTATGATCATAATCCCCAAATAATAGATTGTTTGAAAATTGCCATTACTCAAAGAATACAAGAATTCACTCATCTTCTTGAAACTAGTTTCTCAAAATATGCGCAAAAGAGTTCAGCTTTGTCTCCAAGCAAGGGGCGACTGTTTTCTTTCACATACATGTTCAATTTCTTTTTCAACGTTACGCTAGAAGTGCTTTTCTCTATTAGCAAGAAAATAACTTAAATTTTTTTGTTTTTGTATAATAAATTAACGACTAGTCAGTACCGGAACTTGAAGGACACCGGTTAGCACCATACAAAATACGTCAAAAGAAGCGAACTCTCAACCAAGTATGGTGGAAAGTTAAAAGACTTAAGACGTGACAACGATTGTGCTTCCAATTAGACTAAGAGTGGCAGAACGACTGTTTGCTAACAAAACGCTTGACACAATAACAACATTGGGTAATAGACCTTGGGGTTGGCAGTAGTCCAAAGGTTCAGAGAGTTACAGACAAAAGCCATTACACTAATACACTTGGCACTTTTACTGTGGGAATCGCTTAATGAAGGTTGACATCCATACATTCAAATACGAGGGCCGTATATTCTTGCTACATTTAAAAAAAAAATTGCAATTAACAAGGTAATGAACAGAGAATGAGTTAATTAACAGAACTAAAATTAAAGTTATGCAAGCTATGATATATTTACAAAACTGGCTGAATGTGAAAAAGAGTTACAAATAATGGATGGGGAAAATTTTTAAAACTTAAATATATAAATATTTCTAATGAAAAAATTAAACAAGAAAGTGACGAAATTGACAGTGACGGTTGCCGTTCATTATTTTCGGCTCGCGCCATATCTCAGTACAATACTCGTATATTAATCAAAAACTGTTAAACTCCTATTGAAGACTCGCAAAATCAAAACTGATTTATTATCATTGTAAGATATCCAAGATCGCTCTCTAGAATCTAAACCTTCCTTCACAATCTTAATTTATGACTAAAATAAGAAATCTATCTCACCAGTCCACTCGTTCCTAATTTCACCTCTCTCTTAGACAGTAACTACGTAGCTTAATATTATTAATGGAACTTTATTCAATCTACATAACTAACAGAAGAATTTGAATAACAATTCTTTATCCACAAGTCCTATCTCTCCATTTTCAGTTTATCGAATACCATTATATCTCAATCACTTCACTTAATTTTGTTTGGAGAGAAATTGTAATTTTATGCAATTGAAATCAACAAAAGTCCTCAAGGTTGTGAAGACAAAATCGAAAATAGCCAACATCGCAACTTTAAGATATTACAAAGTATATTTAATTCAGCGTTTTGGGTAAAATAATTATTTTACCAGTGGAAAAGCAGCTACTCAACACTGGACTTCTAATCCATCTCACACCCAAACTGCATCTTAGCAGCCTTCGTCACTCACATCACCAGCAACCAACATCAGCTCAGCACTATTCCAGCAACAACCAATAGCAAACCATCCTCTCCGAACACTCTATACAGCAAGTTCTAAATCCATCTTCATCATACTACATTATAGTTTCTTCAACATCCGGAATAGAAGAGCGATTCAAGCTCCAGGCGATCGTAGATTAGCAACGTCAACGTTAAACGAATTATATAGTGAATAATAAGTCGAGGTCATTTAATTAGGACGTTAGTTGAGCTTATATACTCCTCATTATCCAAAATTCCTTATAACACCTCGTGAGATCTAAATATCGGTTAGATTAAACAAAATAAAGCTCTTATTTTTCATAAAAAATCTATGGAAATATAAAAAACCCAGTTTTTTTAAAAATAATTTTAATACATTTCTATGAAATTATGGATTTTGTGAAAATTATTTATTTGAAAAAGTTTTACAATAGTATACTTATTTTTTTTTTGCACGCATTCGTGTACCCATAAAGTATTAGAAAATTAAAAAAAACTAAGAATCGAATCAATTTCCATTCTCAAACAACTAAAATCAGATTTTCAAGAGAACTGGATGAAAACTTGAACTGACCGATGAAATAAAATGGGGGAAAAACAACTTTAAGGTTTTCAGATACAACTTATTAAAAAAAAAAACAAAGCAGAAAATTTAATTGAAATTCACCAACATAGGTAAATTTATCAAATAATGAAAAAAAATCACTGTAAATAACTAGACCCTGGCTTGAAAACCAGTATTTTTTTGCCAAATAACTATTTACGACACAAAACGTTTACAAACAATACACACAGCGGAAATTTAACTTCCGTATATCACCAGGACAAAACGTTACCATTAAGGCTTTAACACACATAAAAAAAACATTCAAACGTAAACGGAATTCAATTTTCCTATATAAAGTAAGCAGTACCCAAACTTCTGAAAGTCAACACAACCCATCGGTTCAGAATAACAATCCATAAAAACACAGATGACCACTACACAAAGCACGACTATAAAAAGGACAGAAACTACTGTAAAAAAGTGTGAGAAGTCACTTCCTCGTATGACTCATCCTTTATGTTTTTGTAAGAAATGTGGGGGGGGGGGAGGAATGGAGGTTATGAAGTAAATTTATTTGCGGAAAAACTTGTTTGAAAAAGCCCCGATTTGCTTCCCCGTGCAGCTGCCGAATGGAGAGTTTTCGTGCAGACGATAAGTTGAAATTATATCCATTGTTTTGATTTCTTAAAAAAAAAAAGATAATAATTAGTTTGTAGGAGGTGAGAAAATTTAGCTTATTTTCATAAAAAGATAGTAATTATTTGGAGAAGTTAATTTGATGATAATATAGAAGGATTAAGTCTATTTATTTTGAAGGAAATTATCTCTTGCTTATACAGTAAAATAGCTAAATGAAAAGATAATGACTGTTATTATACAGAAAAATTAAAAATGATTTATAGTTGATTTATAGTGGGACGTTTCAAAGTTCTCAAAATTGGATGACATAATGTTTTTACGTATTTCGAAAAGGTTTTTAAATCGAGATGAGGAAAAAAAAAATCTCGATTATATACACAAATAGGCAATAATAATTTACTATTAACTTTTTAAATTTTTTTAAAAAGGAGCATTATATGTACTTGAAATGCAAGTAATTTAATTTACAGTGAATATCCAAAGTTATTCGGGAAAAAAATTGACTTAAAAATTCAGTAAATAAAATTAAAACACCAAGGTTAAGTGACGAGGATAACACCTGAGCTGGTGAGTGATTGAAAGTTGAGGTCCAAAAGCCAAATCTGGTTATAGTCCGATAAAAATGTGCACCTGCACTCTACGTGTTAGAAGAAATTGGAAAAAATGGTTTGACAAGAAGGATCGAAAATAGAGCAGGACAATTGGAAGTATCTAGAGTATCCCGAATGCATATCTTCCGTATTTACCAAAGACAGTATATAAACCCCTTGGGAAAGAAATATATCACTAGGGTACCACATGCCTGTACTCATTTAAAGGAAAGTGAGAAATCGATTGTTATGGTTTCGTTTTATAAACGTTGCATTGAGAAATAACACGAAGGCTATAGGCGACGGACTTCGTAATTTTGAGCCTACATGAAAGTGACGAGGACGACACCCGAGCTGTGGCACCCCCTCTCCTAACTTCCACAACACTCCTAAGGGTGGACTTTGGGCCCCGACAGATTTAACGTGCATCAGCCTCGGCTACACGGCAGGTCTTTACCGGCATCAAGGCTCGAACCCATGACTCAACGCAGGCTGAGAGTCCGATGCCTTAACCACTAGGCTGCCAAGGCCAAGGGGGGGGGGGGAAATCGAAGCTGGAACCTTCCTCTACATCAGTCCACAGGAGAAATTAGAGGCTTAGTTTACTTTAACGTGCGGTAATCTCAATTACTGCAATTGATTGGTGTTTAGGACTCCCGACTCGATTGAAGCAACGATCATGAGATCGATACCATAATCACTCAGCTACGCAATCGCCATTTGTCTGGGTAAAACGGAAGCAAGTGAAAAATGTGCGAAAAGCCCTTTCTCTAAGAAATTGTCATAAAATTAAAACGCATTCATTCGATACAGCAATACTATTGCATCGGAAGACATAAACCGAGTCTCCAATATTTTCATCAGTATATTTCTTGCCCTTACACTTAATAATAACGTGCAAGACATTAAATACCACTAACAACGAGTCTTAGAAGATAACGATCTCCCCTGCTCCTCCCATAAACGAAGGTCTACCTAGTGAAAGCAATTCAACTCTTATCAGGAGCAATACGCTACCTTTTCCGCTACCAACGAAAAACGATAACCACCTTACCCCATCCCCACAATCAGAAAAATATTTTTTTCGAATACCTCTTATCAGGTTGGTCACCTATAAAAAAAACTAGGGGGGGGGGAGAGAGAAGATATCCTGGAAAACTAGACAACACACTTCTCGGAAGTTACTCCCCTCCATACCTTACGCATTTCCTTCTACCAGAATGATTTTTTTTTTCTTCTTTCTCTCTTCTATATTTTTATCCCTTGTAGGTGGAGTACATTTTTCTAGAAAGATTTCTTTTTCAACGGCTTCAGGTTCAGATTTTTTTTTTTTTTTTTTTTTTTGCCTTTGCTTTCCCGGGTCTCTATTGTGTACAGCATGCGATGTAGTCGAGCATTATGAAAAAGAACCAGTTTCTTCAGAACATAATAGTAGCGTCTTCTCGTGTTTGAGAGTAGGTATTGATCCGGGTTTCGTTCTTTTTTTTTTTTTTTTTAATTCTATTTTTGATGTCTACTTTCGAATGCGAAAGAAATTCCATGAGAGTTACGAACCGAATTTTTTTTTTGTACATATAACGAACGATCCCCCTAGCTTTGATTGAAACTCGGATAAAAATGTCGAGCGATTTTTATCCGTAATGTGGAATGAAAATCCGATGCAGAAAGTGGTTTTGGTTGATGGTTTCGTCAGTGATAAGAAGGATTTTATTCCTCACTATACAGAACATGAATTTGAGATGATTGATAATGGGAATTCCAAGTGAGGAGAATAATTTAATTAAAAAACACTTCAATTACACGTTTTCTTTCGAACCTGGATTAAAATGATGAATCGATATCCAAATCATCTAGTGGTATTTATAGATGAATAACATCTTACGTAAAAAATTATCTTGGTTACTTTAGACTCCTATAAGACGACACGAGTTTCGAAATGATAGATAATGGGAATTATTAGTACCAAGGATAACAGAATTAAAACGCTTCAGTTGTTTTAGATCACGTGAACCGAGGAAATTTTCGGTAATCGTAAGAGATAAATATCGTGATATATTTCGAGCTAGAAACAGAAAACAAATTATTAAATAATGATGCATCTGTTTCAAACTTCCATTTGAAACTCCATCTTAATATACGATGCGAGTGAAAGTAAAGGTTCCAGGCGCAAGAGTCAAATCTGGTCATGCTGTGTCAAACGATTTGTATCTGCAATCTGAACATTAGGAAATGTGAAAAAAAAAAAATTCATTGACAAGGATAGAAAATAGAGAGCGATCGCTAGGGTATTCCCAGAGCAAGTCGCCCTTGTTTACCAAGAATAGAAAATCTCACGGGAAAGAAAAAGATCATCAACGTTCCTCGGTATTATGATGCCCATTGTTACCAAAGAAGATAAACCCTGAATTCGTTTTAATATAGAAATTGCATTACAAATTTCATGCTTGCATGATTTATCCAATGAATGTTGGACAGATTTACATGAATGAATTTGTCGATGACTTAGTAATTCAGAGTCACTGTTACATGATTAGAAAAGGTGCCCCCCCCAGAGCTATTAATCTTATTCTCCAAACATCCACACATCAATAATTGGTTTTATTGACACAAGAGCGTTAAATTTGATGAAATTGCACCAAACGCTCGCTAATTTACTAGCAACCAAGCGTACCATGCAAATAATTGTACCAAATGTACATTTTTGATTTAGACGCAAGGCAAAGGAAGGAAGAAACTATAAATATTGAATGAAAAGAGAAATTGCGGTTGTGTTCATTAACGTCGCACTGAAAAGGAACACGAGGACAACTATAAGCTACGGACTTCATAATTTTTTTTTTCTGGATCAAGAAACAAAACTCGAGTCAGCACTTGCCTCTCTAAACTTTTACATCTCAACAACGAGAGGACTTGGAACCTCGACCAGATGTAACGTGCGTCAGTCGGGTCTTTGAGAGCATCAGGACTTGAACTTGCGACTAAACGAAAACAACCTCAGCCGTGAGTCCAAGACTACTAGGCTATCGCGGCCATGACAAAAGGGGGATCTAAACAAGAATGATTGTTAGAACATCCTGAGGATACCCATATTTACCAAAGACAATCGGCTCCATGTGAGCGAGGAAAGTTCACTCTGGGGTTTCGTAAAAGTTTAATCTTGTACTTCCTGAGGGGCTATACCAATAGAGATACGATTTTAAATGCCAAGTTGAACTTCATGATCAAGATCCCCAATCGTTCTACACAAATATATTGGGCAAATTCCGGATTTAGACCCAGGACTTTTTCCAGTTTTCAGTGGCCGCTGTAGCCTAGTGGTCATGGTTTCGGATTCGTGACTGGCGGTTCTCGTTCAGTCGCGGGTTCGATCCTTGGCAGCGAAAGACCCGCCGTGTAGCCTTGGCTGATTCAAGTTAAATCTGTTGGGGCCCAAAGTCCTCCTGTTGGCGTGGTGTGGAAGTTAGGAGAGGGTAGTGCCAGCTCAGGTGTCGTCCTCGTCACTTGATCGTGATTCAAAATTACGAGGTCCGTTCGCCAGTAGCCCTCGTGTTGCTTCTAGTGCGACGTTAATAAAAACTTAACTAAAATTGTCCAGTTTGCAATCTCATTTATAACATTTTTTTTTTTTATCAATTCAAATATTTGAATGAATAAAAATATTCGGGTGCTAGAAACAAATGAAAACAAAAATTAAAAGCTGAGAATAACAATATTCATAGCTAGAGAATGTTTGAATTTTATGATGAAATGAATGATAACAGAGCTCGATTTTATAAAACAGCGAAGCATAGTAAGAAGAATAACTTTTTACTATCATTTCAATTGAATGGTAAAAATGAAATTAAACATCAGTAATCTACAAATTTTTTTAAGAAAATCCTATTCTCTTATCAAATAAATGAATTTTGAAAACTGAAATCTTATTTTTAGCTATTCAAAGTCTTCTTTTTTGAAGAATTTTATGTATCATAACAGTTTAAGAAATGTAAGAATATTTCAAAAAAATTGTTTAAAAATTACTGCAAAGGTTAAAGCTTTTCCTACTTGTACTTTTTCTTGCAATGCTTATTTAAATTGGGCATAAATTTTAAGATAAACATTACAATTAAAGAATTTTAATACACTTTCAAGTGTAATAAAATGGTTTTAAACATCCATAAATTTAATTTAACATGTTTCAAATACCATATGAAGAATTTTGAACAAAACTTATTCTTTGAGAAATGTAAAATTTTAAAAAATGATGCGAGTAAAACTGATGACAACAATTCGTCTTTTTCCACGTCCAAAACTATTTTTAGATACAATATAACACAAAATATAGAATGTATTGTGTTATACATACATAATAAAATGCTAAAATCAGAAACTAAATCTCATTCAACACAAGAGATCACATACCTTTATTATAATCTGGGTCGCTTCCAATACTGAGAGTTG
This sequence comes from Nephila pilipes, assembly GCA_019974015.1. Lineage (NCBI taxonomy): Eukaryota > Metazoa > Arthropoda > Arachnida > Araneae > Nephilidae > Nephila > Nephila pilipes. The sequence goes on along the minus strand of BMAW01067541.1, from coordinate 127,371 downwards.
ACATGTTTCCATGGCAACCAAAAACAACCAATCAACGGCCGTGTCGTAATAATGAATAGTACTGTGCGTAACGAAAGTCGACAGCAATTCAGCGCTCTAAGACCTATACTTCCCGTTTGAAAATCCGCCAAGTCTGAAGTAATTACTATTATTTCCTTTTTCTAACGAGTTCAAGATTAGTTTTTTGCGAGTACAGAATTTTTATCAAAGAGATTAATCCTAGAGTATAAATTTAATGGTAGGTGGGAAGAAAAAGAATGTTTGAATATGGTCAAGGTAAAACAAATAGAACATTTACTACGTGCTGTAAAATGAATAAACCTAGAATGTTGGAAAAAAAATTTCTATCACAAATTCTAAATGTTTCCAAGTGAAAGGAAACGTGCTTAAATTAAAAATAATAAATTAATGGAAATTAATACGTACACCATTAAAAAGGTAAAGAATTTTTTCTCCTATTCTACTAATGAAGAATGTTGAAACTTAAAAATTATTTTAATTTTTAACAATTTAATTTCTTTAATGAAATGTATCACCTTTTTCTAATATTTATAAATAAAAATGTAGTTTCATTGCTAATATGAAGAGATTCTAATTTAAAAAAAAAAGCTTGGAATTTAAAACTTTTAAATCACTTTGCACATATACAACCATAACTATTTATTCAGTCAGCATCGATTATCCCGTATGATTAAATATATTGACTTTAATCGAGAAATTGCTACACTCTAAAGTTGTAAAATAGTACGAAACTTAAACTTTACAATTAAGAATTTAACACTTTAGCATGTATAGAATTTCTTACAAATATCTACGAAATTTTGCAAAAACTTTGAAATGAAAGATAAAAAAAAATATTTATTATCAAGGCATTGAACCTGCATTTAAATAATACATCAAAAACACGAAATAATTTATTTGTAAGCATACTTCAAACCGGAATAATTGTGGTCATTTTTAAATCTTTTATCTATTTCACATTTTTCCCCCCCGCTTGGCTTGGAACAAAACTTAAAGAAGCATAGGTTATTACTTTTTAACCAAACACATTCAAAAATGATATATTACAACTTTTATACAAACAGTCAAAATATTTCATCGAATATTAATTCAAAATTTCATGTCACCCAATATTTATTCATCAAATATTCATTTACAGTTCCGCGTACCAGCTCATTTATATATACAAAACTTCAGGATAAAATCAACGCTTCATTTTGTCCCCTTATAGTGAAAAAAGAACATTAACTGTTGCCATCCATCAAATCATAAATAATACCCCAAATATTGCTCACAGAGTCTGACCAGGAATCTATCTCCGTCGACAGTTCATCGGATTCTAAATCGCTGTCGGAAGGAAGTCAGACGATTTTATCCCTTCTTCATCCCCTCATCCGCCCTCCCAGAAGCGTCAGACGTGACTTCGAAGTGATAAAGGGGAAGGAGAAAATTCCAAAACTATTTTTAAGTAGATGCTTTCATTCCCCGAATGATTGTTTCGAATTCTAGGGGCCGATTAATAAATGCAATGGATAGGTAACTTCTAAGATAACCACATTACTGGCTCAAATCCAGAGTCTTGTTTTTCTTTATTTTCAAGAAACCTCTAGAGGAAGATTTTAAAGATATTTTTAATCATGTAACTGGTGGATGAAGGAAAAGGGATTATGCAAAATAGATGGTGAAAAGAGAGAGGTTTAATGATATGGATCCATCAAGTCAACAAGAGATGACATCCATGAGCATGAAGTCCATGATATATATATATAACAAAGCAAATATAAATCTATCTTAACTGACAGGAAGAAAATTGGAATATTTTGTTGTGTGGCGTTGTATGATAAAATATGATGAGAGAGAACACACAAGGGAATTAACTCGTAAGCTTATATTCCTTTCAGTAAAGTATAGACAACCGAGACACTAAAATGTTCGAATGTTACATTTTTTTTTTTTATTTTACTGTTAAAAAATAGAGGGCGCTTTGCTGATTCTGTAAATTGTATTATTTAAGAAAATTTGATAAATAGAATAATCAAGAATTGAATTTTAAAATTATTAACATGCGTTCAATAGAGAAAAATACCTGCATTTGCGTTTTTTTCTTTCAAAATGAGGTTTAGGAATTTGGTACACTTTCTTCATTTGAATCATAAAATTTTTAAAAACACTAAATTTAATTTTCGAAATTATAGTTATGTATAGAATGTAACGTTTATATACAAGAAGGCTTGGGAATTCCACTCATAAATAATTTTTCGCATCCAAAGCTTCTCAAACATAATCAACCATCATTGAAAAAATATCTGGATCCCAACAAAATAGCTTACGACCTGGATTCATATATAACATTTTTAGAATCTAAGTGTAAAAGATGCTCTGAGAATGGATAAAAATACTTTTGGTTCAGTTTGAAGATAAACCAGATTTATAAACATTAAGGCACTCAAAGAGTAAACATTGTTGAATTTTTCGAAATTAAAACAAATTAAGTTATTTGTGAAGAAACAAAATATTATTGGCAGATATATTCGAGTTTTAATCACAATTCAGTGATTGTTATTGATTATTAAAGGTCGCACTGAGAAGCAATAAGAGGGCCATTGGCAACGGATAGTCACAATTTAGAACTATATTAAGCGAAAAAAATTTAGAGCCACAAACCAAAGGCATTGTATTGACTGTCACTCAAGTTATCATAACCATTTAAAAACTGAAGTTTAGATGAAGCTGTCATGATAGGTGTCGGAAAAACCAGAAATAAAACGAACCCAAAAGCACTTATAACAAAAACGTTTCAGGCTCTAAATAATATCAAAAGAATTCTTAGAAGATGCCACAAAACATCACAGAAAAAAATTAAGTTAATGCATTCCGTCAGCGAGTGTCCAGAATTATCAGACGATATCCCTCAGTTGAAAGAAAAAGCAGGCCTTCCCTTCTAGAAGGGAGTAGTGGAATGTTTGCTCGCGGATCTTTTAAGTGAGGAGAGCCCCGCAAATTCCCATCTCGAAATTGTCTCCCTGGCACTTTTCTAATTCCTCCATTCCCTCTCCCCCTCCCCCTTCTGACCCCCCAATTCTCTTTCCAACATCCGCACTACACAAGTTGGAAAACGGTTATAGCAATGAATGGAATACAAAGCGAAACGGAACTTTCCGCCATTTTTGACCACAAAAATAATTATTTTAAATCTCTCGCCTCGTGTATCATTAAAAACGTGATTGGAATGTATTCATAATTAAGTAAGTAACAACAACAACAACATTGAATGACATTACTTTAGCTTTGTGATGGAATTTGTTCTCATTAAATATACTTTTACTTTTGATGATAGAACAAAATTTGAAAAAAATAACGTGAGGTATTTTCATCCAACTGACTCTTCAACTATTAGGATATATGCTTTTGGTATACAATGGATTTTTCTCCTTCGGTAGTTAAAAGAGAATCCAGACTTTTATTCCCTTAATAGTAAATGAAAAAATATTTAATTTAGTAATAATTAGGGAATCCTACGGATAACTTCCTGCATAAACCACTGACATATGATAAATAAAAAATTCGGCCCGTGTTTATCAAAATAACACACTCCAAGAGCAGTGTGCATCTCATTATTAAATCGGTAAAATATAAAGTATCCGGTATAAAATTACTTCATTTTCAAAATTTGTTGAGAAAAATATAGGATTTACATTTAATTTTAAGTGTAATGTGAAATGTCATATTTCAAAACCGATAAATATAAAAGGGAATCCACGCTTCCAAATTCATAAACATTTAATTAGTGTTAAAACAATGTTGGATAGAAGTTCTGCTAGATACATCACCATTCTCTGAAAGTACCAATAATATCAAAATATGTTTTTCTTACAGATAATTAATTTTTAAAGATACGTAAGAAAAACTTATCATTTGGCATCTCAGAAATATTTAATTAAATGATGACTTATGTGTATCATAGAAAAAAAAATTAAATTTTAATTACATATGAAAAAAAACTTTTGAATCTTACACCGACTGTCTATTAAGATATACTGACTAAAACTGAAATTATTTAAAAACATTTATTTTATTACATTCACATATAAGTAAAAGAATGAATATCATGCGTGGAACTTTAAAAATTTTTACCTCACAAAGCAACCATTTAATAGTAAAGGGGATTCATATAATTACCGTAGGTAAGTATTTCAAATTGAGAATGTTTCCATGGAAACGAGGCATTGCTTTCACATTAAATTTTAAGTGTTTATGCAACATTAAATAAAATTGAAATTTAGTTCACTAATCCTTGGATTTGCAGAAAGGCACGTAAAAATGCTACACGTTAATTCACCTTCCATTCAGTTATTTATAGTAAACATATCGTTTCTAAATGAAATTATCAGAAAAGATATGGATAAAATATTTTCCTTTTTCCAATAAATTGGAATTACATTAATAACAGTATTTGAATCGGAGAATCAATTTGTTAAACTTGACATTGGAACGTCGCATTTTTGAAAAATATAGACATAGTAATGTTAATTCATAGTGAGAGAGAGAAAGTGGAAGTTTATAGCTCAAGAGCCAAATCTGCGCCAAGCAATGTGTATGAGATCTGACGTATGAAAAAATTGGAAAAAAAGATAAAGTCGCCAAGTGAGTGAGTGAATGTGTAGGTTACTGGCGCGAGAACCAGATGTGGCTATGCTGAGCCAAACAATATTTAACTGTGGTCTAGACGTGAACAAAGAAGAAGCGTCGAAAATAGAGAATGATCGCTATGTTATCCCGGGGACGCGTCACTCGTGTTCACAAAAGACAAAAAAATAAATAAACCCCGTGGGAATGAAAAATATCACTAGGGTCCGTACTAATCAGAAGGTAACCCCTTGAGGGATATATTAGTTCATAACCTAATAAATTCTCTTTCGCCATGTAAGAATAAAAAATTACCGTAAAAATATTGACCACAAGAAAAATTTTACCGATTTTTTCCAATAAAACTATGATTTTAAAAATATTTCATTTATATACATTTATATTTATTAACCTTTATTATTTGGATTTCGATTGATTTCATGAAAATTAAAGTTTTAATACATCCTACTTTTTTTTTTCATAACAATCTTACAATAGAAAACATTTAATAATGTATTTAACACTTATATTTATCTTTACACAGCCAATGTTATTTACAAATATCAATTAAATTCAGAATTCGTTTTCATTTTAAATTCTCAGATATTCCAAAATGACACGAACTGTGCCGATAGACGAACTGCATAAATTCGACACAGACAATATAAAATCCCAATAATCTACATATCGTCTGCTAAAATTTATAGTTTTGTTGTCATCAAACGATATTTAAGTCGCCAACAAACATACCACACATGCAGTACTGACTGAATTAAATTCTTTTTTGATGAGTCAATGAATAATATTACAGATAACCGACTTAATCCAGTCAGGAAGAGCCACGACCTTCATTGAAAAGCATCTGTTCTGTGTCTTGGTCATGGGCATGTGCTAAAGGTCTCTCAACCGAAAGTGAAGTAGCTTCTTTGAGATGTCCTTCGCCGATTACAGATAACAAGGACAGTAGCCTTTTTTCCCCACGAACTGTGAAGAATTGGCTTAGTTATTTTTTTTCTTTTGAAAATCTCCGATGTTTCTTTAAATATCGATAATATAAATAAGCGGTATTGTTTGATGCAGATTTGTTAAAATAAAATAATCTGGAATATATGTCAGAATTCATTCCATAGCAGCTAGGCTTCACAAGTTTGATTCCACTGCTTTAAAGTAAACTTAATACGAATTTTTTAAATCCAAAACAAAAGGATAAAAAATTATTTTCTTCATAATCCAATACATAAAATTAAAACCTGCATATTTTTAAAAACTGGCATATTCAGAAATTTTAGAGTATAACTTCAGATTTAAAAGAACCGCGGTAGCCTAGTACTCATAGTTCAAGTCCTGGATACGACCTCTGATGTCACCAACACCGACTCTGTAGAGGGACTGGCGCATATTAAATTTGGTTGAGGTTCCAAGTCCTCCCTTTGGTGCGGAAATTTGAAGAACAGAAAGGTCAGCTCAGGTGTCGCCCTCGTCATTTGACTGAGATTCAAAATTACGAGGTCCGTCGCCAATAGCCCTCGTGTTGCCTCTCAGTGTGGTGTTAATGAACAATCGCATCAAATATAATAGATCTAACATGTAAACTGTATTACTTTCAGTTTAAAAATTTCTCATTAATTTAGAGTATCAAACATAGTTTTAGAGAACGATACTCTTAAGGTTGATACTTCTAAAATGAATAAAGACTATAAAATTTTTTTAAAAAAAATTGAATTAAAAACATTTATATAGATTATGCAGAAAAAATATATAAGAAGAGTTAAAGGTTTAATTTCATTCTTTGTTGCAGTGTAAACTTCTTTGAAATCTAACCAATGTCGATCAATTCTAAGTAATTATATAATTAAATGTTTGTTGGAAAAAAAAATCTAAAAATTGTGGCTCTTTCCTTCCGGTACAGAAAAAAATATAAGATATTTAATATGAAATTTAACGAATGCACTACATCTGACGACAATGTTCCAATTTCATCGCGAAGTTGTGCTTAATAAGACGACCAATTTTTAAAAAATATAAATAAAAATACCATTAAATGCTCACTTTTAAAATAAATTTATAATTAGAGATGTAATTCTGATAAGATTATTATATAACTTGTGTTCTCAGATTAAAGCTTCTAATTTTAAGAGCATTTAGATAATTTTATAAATTTAACTGCATCTTAGCCTAAATAGTAAATGAACCATCAAATGATTTATTTCATTAGTTTTACTTCAATAAAAGAAATTAAGTATTCACAAGAAATAAATAATTTTAATCACACAACGAGAAGAAATGAATACTTAAGACGAATCAAATAATGACATCCGTATTGACGTAAACAAATCATGTTTATATAAAATAAAAAGATTGTTTACATAAAAAGCCTAACTTAAAATAGGACATAATAAACATTTTAGAATAATCATAAAGTAAAATTATTCGTCATCAAGAATTGTGATTTATACGGAAAATAAAAAACTGCGAATTCAAAATCGTACAATAATTTTAATTTATATTATATATTCGCGAATTTTATTAGCCACCCAAAGGGCTATTATTTAGTTGGATCACTTTTGGCGTACCAGATCACTTTTAAATTTCTTATCGTTTGCTTTAATTTTAATTACATTTAACTTAAATATATAAAATTTAATAATTTATCGTTTGCTTTAGTTTTAATTACATTTAGCTTAATTATATTCAATTTAAAAACTTATCGTTTGCTTTAATTTTAATATCGGAAAAGTCCATTTCTCGATATTTCATCGTTTACTTTAATTCTCATACTTAATTGAGTAATTTAATAATTATTATAAAAAAGGTTCACTTTGGGAGGCTAAGTATGTTCTTTGCAAAATTTTACTCATAAGTTTTTTTTTTTTTTTTTTTTTTTTTTTTTTGTAAAATATGCACATTTCCGTTCTGTGATAGAAAAAATGTAAAACCATCCCACTTTTTATCCCCTAAAATATATAAAAGCACAACTATATTAAAGACGGTGAATATATTGTACGCAAGATTCGGAGCGAAATTTAAAAATATTGAAGAAAACGAAATCGAATATACAGACTAATTTGTTAATATGACAGAAAAGTTTGATGCTCTGTAGCATTATCATGTAAAATTTTTGGAAAGAATAAATTCACCCTGCACATAAACAGTGAAATTAATTTCTTTAAAAGCACAATAGAAAACCTTTTATTCATAGAAATAAATAATTGTGTTAAAATATTCAGTTATTTTCAATGGCGCAGGTGCGGTTACAATAGTAACTGCGCTTGTAAGATAAACCCACTTTTCACTATTTAGTTTGTTCCTTGCAGTAATTGATATTTATAATGCCAATTAATACACTTTTAACCTCTCGAGATCCTAGTAAAAACTGGAGAAAATGTTTCTAAATAATTCAAATATTACTTTGATTAAATATCATGAAAAATGAATTAGCAAAAAAAAAAAAATATATTTTAGTTAATTATATGATACCCAAATGGACACTTCAGATTAAAACACTTACAAAACTGCCTACATTTGCAATTTAAAAAAAAGGAGAGAGTAAGTGATGGTGAAGTTTAATGACGCAAGAGCTAGATATAGCTATACTACGTCAAACAAGGTGAAACTAATCAAGAAGTTTGAAATATGGAAGAAGGAAAAATTGGTTGACAAGGAGGGTCGAAAATTGAGAAGAATCCCTAGAGTATTCCAACAAGGAGTTCACCAATGGCAGTTTACTCAATGGGAAAGAAAAAGTCCACTAAGATGATTCGGAATCATGCTTGCCGTACTTACCTGAAGATGGTTCTCCCCTAAGGGCAATTTTAAAAGGAATGCAGCATAAAAAATAATGTTATGATGTAATTCATACAAGCAATTTATTTTGAAGACAAACTAAACGCGCATGAGCGCATCAAATAAATTAAAATGCATATTAATTAAAGTGCAAATTATTTAGCGAGGCGTGCAGCTCACGAGCTGCTCGTCGAAACGACGCTATCCCTATTCATTTTAGGCTCGTAGAAAAAAATGAGCGGAAATGAATAGCCTAGAGCCGATTCGCTTGTAGTTTCTCGACGCTTATACATTGGGCTAATTTTTATACACTAAGCCGATTATTCCATGCGATTACATTTGATGAAAGTCAGTCTCGAACCCATCCACCTAAAAGTTTGCTATTTCGTGCTCGCGACCTCAAAACAGTGTCCAAAGATGGCTCTGACGTTTAGTTCAGCATCCACGTTTCCAATTCATCTCTCACGTAAGATCGACGAGAGAGAGACTCCAGGCCTATCTCCCCATCAGCCTGTAATGGTTGTTTTCGGGCTCGACAAACCACTCACTGGATCGGAAATGACAAGAACCGGGTTCTAGAGCTGCAAGTGGAAAGGGGGGACGAACAGACCATCGTTCAGACGACCACAAAGCCTACCCCCTGCCCCCGCTGCTATTTTAGCCGCCGCCCCATATTCTGCCCCTCTCACACGATGACAATAGGTACATATAAAGGACCCCTCTACTGTGTGAATGACTTTTTATACGATTCGATCGAACCAGGGGGTCTTGCGTGGGAGGGGGTCACCCCCTTTAGTAGACGTAATCAGATATTCGAGGAACGTACAGCAGAATAATAGGGAGGGATAAAGTAATTGAGTGCAGAAACTCTTCCAGAGCCATGACACGTATTACTGCTGGAAAAGGGGGGGGGGATTGTTCTATCTAGTCAAATATGCAAATCGGGTTTTAAATTGATGGTAGCTTTCTCATCTAACAAAGTGGTTGATGTTTTTATAAAAATAAATGACGACCGACTGACTGACTGTCCAAAGAAATAACAGGAAGGTCTAAATGTAAATGATAGTCATTGCCGTCTGCCTTTTTAGTATGGATTTCCATCGAAACGGCGCCTGCATAAACTATTTTCAGTTTTCTTTGGCGAATATATAATGGTCCGGTAATCTGAAAAGCTTTAAAAAAGAAAAAGTGTTGTTTTGTAGTTCCAGTTCTGGTTTGCCAATCGAGGACAACATTTTCATTTTTTTAAAGTCTGTGGTTTGTTTTGAAATAAATTCCTATTCCCGAGAAAAACAATTTACAGACCTTGAAAAATTATCAGAATAATTTTTACTCGTGCGTGTAGCAAAAAATTCTTTTGATTCGAATCTTATTGCAGCAAGATTGTTAATATACGAGTAAATACAAAATTAGTAGTGCTTTACTCAGTACTTCATTGTTTGAAGTGCTTTAACACGAATAACAATTGTATACTAAAAGGAATGTTACAAATGTAATTCTCTATTAAGTTATTATGTTTAGCATTAGAAATCATCACGGAAAAATGTTTAATTTACGCACTACATCCAATTTCAGATTGAGAAGTTTTTGAAATTTATTTTTACTAGATCTCACGAACACATTTTACCATATTTGAAAGTGGCAGGGAAAAAAAATTCTCGTATACCTTTTAACACAGAAATGATAGCATAAGATGTCTCAGATAAGTGGGGTTTCTTATTATTGATAGAACACGTGGCATAAACAGTATCTCAGATACATATACTAGTTAATTTATAATAAATAAGCACTACTTTGAAAATTAAATGTTCTTTTCTGAGTTTTACGTCTTATACATCCCAAAACCCGTTCATTGCATCAAATAGTAAAAAATTAATTGTGTATCTCACAGATCCGAGGCGACTTTTAATGCACCTCCTAGTGACGAAACTATTCCAGTGTTAGAAGTATGTTTCAAAAGAATAAATTTAAAAATATATCACAATTTTTAATAATTTGACACAATAACGGACAGTATGGTTATAATAATCAAACATTTATCTTTTCCATAGGTCCTAACGTCATAATTATTTCCCTTAATAAATATGCAGCGTCTGGAGCAATCACTATATTACGTTTAAAAGAATGAAAATATAATTTAACTGTGTCCTATTTAGCTACAAGTCGGTGCTAAAAAGTTATTCATGAAGGAACATTTTAAAACTGTCCATGAGCGTTTAATAATCGCAGAAAAATCTTGTAAACTAAGCTTGACGTAATAATTAAATTCACTTAAACTTGTGGGAAAAATAATAAAAATAAAAGAATGTTTAGTGTTGTAAACTTTTGATCTTTCTTTAATGTCACTTTAAGCACATCTCTAAAACGAAAAGTTTCAAGTGAACTCCAAAAAGTTTGTTAAATAAAAAAAATTTAAAATGTACATTAGAAAATATTCCTTTAAATTTAAACTAAAAATTATCATAGTAGTAATTCGCGGACACGGTACACTAGTTACCACTTTCATAAATTATTATAAGCTTTCAAAATCAGTTATTATACATTTCGGCCAAATTATTCATGCATTGAAGAAAAGTGTAACTAGCTTATTAAAAACTGTGTTTAATCTCAACATTTTTCTATGTCGGGTTTATTTTTCACTTCAGAAAGCTTTTAAAATATGTAAACATTAAATTATATGCAAGGTTTGTATGAAACCTATAATTTTAACTTGATTCAGTCCATAACCGGAAATAAAAAAATCATTCTTATTGTTCAAATAAAAGAATGATATCAATATAAGATTACGAAGTGAGTAATTTTTGAATTGTACAATTTCATAAAAAAATATTAAGATTTCAAAATTATTTTGAAAAATTTTTTCATTGAATCATTAATCATTCCAGTTTTTTTTTTTTCCCAACGATAAAAATTGTCGTACAATAGTTTGATTTTGCATTGCATAATTTAAAATTTTTTTTAAAGAGCAAAGTATTAAAAAAATTTAAATAATGTGAACAATTGTTTTATGTATCCAATAACTAAAAATACCCATGGGAAAATGGTAACCTTACTTTTATTCATTCTCTTCAGAAGTATTTAAGTAAAGAAAGAAAGCATGAGTATTGTTATAACTGTAATTTGATTTAAAATAATATCGCCCTTTTCAATATTGAGTTTTTAGCGAACGATCACGTAATTTATAACGACGGTCAAGTGATTTGAAAAGAATCCGAATTGGAGCTTTTTATTCTCGTTATTTCTACACCATGCCAAGCGAGAGATCAGATTACGGTTAACACGCAGAAACTTTCAATTTTCTAATCGAAACTAGACTCGAACCTGAACACCTATATGTGATACACCAACTGCATCCAGAACTCAAAAAAATATAATTCTGATTTCTATACAATACGTAATGAAAGCAAAAATATTTGTAATTACAGGAAATTTGAATGGCGCAGTTCTAGTCAAATAAAATTGTTTAGAACTTATTTTAAAATATTAAAACAAAAAAGCAACAATTTCTGGAAAAGCAAACTGTGAGTAACGTTTATGAAGGAAATATTAAATTCTAGAGAACATGCTAACAAATAAATTAAACATTTCCCTATAGATATATTTGCACGAGTTCTAACAATCTTAAATTTCAATATTTTTATTTGGAAAAGAAGCAAACAATAAATTAAAAAAAGATGCAAGTACATGGAAGAATTGCAACATAAAGTAATGAAAGAATAAGTTAAAAAATACAGTAAAATCACCCATATTGCTCGTTCTCCGCTAAAGTTTGATGTATTTTTACCTTTTTAGATTATTTATTCGAAAGCGAGAGAATTTTCGAGGGTTTCTTTTTTCTTTTTTACCTGACTCACGAAAAGAGCGAAATTTATTCTTTTGAATCGTTGCCAAGAAATGTGAAGAGCAATTTTTAAAATTGATCGCTTGAAGTAAACGATTCTTCTTTTGCCTGCGGTAACAATTTATCTCGCTCATGTTATATATTGACAAACAACGTAATTAAGTAGCCAGCTTCTGTTGTAAGTATTGAAAATGAATATTTTATTTTCTCATTTAAAAAAAAAATCTTCTTTCATTAATAAATGATTTAATTCTTGACGTAATTTAGAATAATAGATTTTTAAAAGAGTAAAGCTTAAAAACTTTTCGGTTTAAATTCGATACTGCATATCCACTAAATTTCCTAATAGTATAATTATGAATTATCGTTTTTTAAATAAATATTTCACAAATTCCATCCAATCATGAATCAGTAAAAACTTACAAAATTGAAAATTGAGTTTTTAAATACAAAAATAATCGAATTTTATTAATTAAAAGTGTATTAATGGGTAAATCTAAAATTCCCAAGGCTTCCGTTTGATTTTAAGCTTTTTAATAATATGAATATAATTAATCATTGAGTGCACACATAACATTTCATGAATGCAAAACCTTAGAAATCGCAATTATATTCTTGCAATTAAAGTCTTTAGAAAGAGAGCAATACATACATAATTGTGGGATGTTAATTCAGAAAAATGTATATACATATACTGAAGATCGTATTCTACATAATAATACACTTCATTAAAATTAATTTAATATATAAAAAGGATTTTGTAGAATAATTTCATTAAAATGTTTTGTTTCTTCAAACCTAAATAGATAAATGCGTCAAAACGCAATGTTACATAATGTGATCGAAAAATTTCTCCAATAAAAGTCCTATTTCATAGGAACAAATAACTTCGCAGAAAAATAACTGATATTAATTGAAATAAAAAGCAATCACGAAAATATAACAAATAAGATAATATGAAAGAAATTAAAGGTCCGAAACAAGGTAAAAATATAATTTGTAAGAATCGAATCTATTTGAATATATTTTTTACCAGAAACTAATAATTGGATATGATTTTTAAAATCCACTACAAAATTCCTATAATAATATCAAGGCCTAACTACTACAAAACTTTATCTTAATTTTTTTTAATGGATATGTTTACACAGATCGACTTTTTAATAAGAATTATACAAAAAAAAAAAACTTATTCTATGCATATATAGATATTAAGATCGAAAATTTTCATCTAAACTAACGTAAAACTTATGCATTAATTTATTCAAAGACTTTTCTTTCGTAATTATTTGAACAAAATATACAGAGAGAAAAATAAAATCAAAAAACTCAACAAAAATAAATATCTGAAATTTAAAAAAACTTTTGAAATTTTATATCAGAATTCATAATTTTTTTAGCTCCGTTGCTATAACATGATCGTTGTACTCAAACTTCATTAAAAAAAAATATAACTTGGTAATCCGAGAATGATTCATCTTTTCATCAGTTTTAATATACTGAAATAAAATAAATAAAAAATCTTGCAAAGTATATTTCGAAAAAAAAAAAGTCGCAGATACGTAAATAATTTAATCAATCCCAAATTCTAAGAAATTCGAATCTTCGTCTATTCTACTATAAATTATTATTTTCCAAAATTAAAATAGTTTCCTATTTTTTCCGAATTTCATGCAGTCGCAGCAAAACAACTCACCTTTGTTTAGTCTCTCCAAAATCACCTGCTTGTGCTCATCGGTGACGGGTTGGCTGACAACAATCAGGATGTAAGACCCAGACGGGGCCATACTACTTGAATAAGGCGTACCACCGCCTTCCATACTCACGCCCAGGGGACTAAGGTTGGAAAAAATTCGTCTGAAAACTCCTCCGGCTCGAACAGTTTTTACTCTGGTTTAGTTTTTTCGACTCTTTCCGTGCAGCAAATAACGAATATTTAATTAGAGTTTTCGCATATGAAAGTTTCTGGGAGCGTGTCGTTCACTTCAAGTCAGCGCACTGTCAATGGATAATGTAGAGAAGAGCAGGACCGATTCGGGGTTTTCGCCTTGCCGGGCGGTGGCTGTTAGTGCGCCTGCGCGAGATGACAGCGCCGGCTCCATTCGTTCACTGCGGTAGAACACCACGTGACCTGTGTCAGACTCTTATTTATTTTTTTTTAACTTTTTTTTTCTCTCTCTTTTCCTCCACCCGCTCTCTTCTGCTGCTTCTCTGAGTTTTAGTTTTCGTTTCGGGATTGTTTGAGGAGAAGCAAAGGGGCTGTATTAACATTTTCCTCATTGTTATTTGTAGATCGTGAATTGCATAGTAGACTGAGTAATACAATTAAAAAAAATTGGAAACGTATATTTTTCACACTAATTGTTAATTTCATCATCTTTAATTCAAAATATTATTTAAATTGCTTTATTTTGCACTTAATTTTTAATTGTGCTTAATAAAAAAAGTTAAAATTCATAAGAAATTAATAAAAGGAAATTTTATTAATTTGTCATACTTCATTAATATTCAGAAGTATGTCGAAGAATATATACAACTGCAAGCTTATAAAGCAATTCCATTTTATTTGAGATTTCAGAGAACAATTCATGAAAGAATGAAAAAAATATTTAAGAATATTTTATATTCTTGATGACTACCAATATCCTTTTGTTTTTAATTTTCTGAGAAATTCCAACAATTATTCAAGAAACTTAGATATTGCTCTGAGTTAAAATATTGTACTCAACACGATATCATTCGAGAAACTTCGCATTTAATTAGGGTTAGTTAAATTTAATTTGATTTTGATGCATTCATGAAGTGGAATCAACTTTGCTTGGATATGAATCCCAATGGACCACAAATTGGAGAACTGCCATCAGATAGCGAGAGAAACCTTTGAGTTCTCAAGCTCCTACTTCCACATGACGCCATTTGACAACGTTCTAATTAATTTGATTTAATACGTAGAAACTCCCATTCAACTATCTTTAACGGAATTCAGTTTCATATTTTTGATTTCTCTGTCTACACATTGCAACATTTCAGTCTTATCATTTCAGGTTGGGTTACGGCCATCAAGTAGTTAAGATCGCTAATTTCAAGGTCATCGATATTCAAACAGAATCGCGATTTCTAATCTTTATTTTCACTCAGATCCGTTTTATGAAATATTGGAGAGATGGTTGTTAATCAAATAGAACATCGTCTCAAAGTCCTCACCTGGCGCTGAAAGTAGAAGAGTGAGATATTAGCTTAAGTTTCATCCTCGTTACTTCATCATGATTTTAAATTCTGAAGTCAGTTATATGCGTTTGAATGATTCAAATTAATACTCTGGTTATTATTTTAAGCCTCCTCAGTGTTTAATGACCCAAAATTTATTTTTAAAAAAAGGAAATTTAATTGTACTATTGTTTAGTCGTCGCGACAGGGGGAGCTGCTAACGTTTCACCGAATTATATTCAATTAAGAGAGGTAAAAAATGATCTAGAAAATCATGACACACACTGACAAAATAAAATCTATAATGTGAGCGGGCCCAAACCTTTTTTAAGCTGAAAATAGAGTAAAATAAAACTATGTGCTCTCACAGTTAGATTGAATTATTTTAATTTGTATAATCGAGAAAAATTATTGAAAAATGATTCGATTATAGAACTTTATTCTGTAATAGAACACGGAAAAAATATGTTTGTATAATCGAGGAATTATTTGATTACAAAACTTTTATTCCTTAAGAAAACGGAACAAATATGTATTATATTATTAAATAGTATTTACAGCTGCAATTATTTATCTATATATTTGACTATATTTAATCGTATTTTAATAATATCATATTAAAAGTCAATTTTAAAATTAATTAATGCAATATTAAAATCAAGAAATAAAACATGAAATAAAAGTTATATAATAAAATCGCCTTTTAAATCAATTTTAACAGTAATTGAATAATTTTTAAGTAAAATAAAATGTTTTTACGACTGTTACTTTGGGGTCAGCAACATCTTTCAATATTTTTGGAATAACAGGTTATATAAATCAAAAAATTACATTAAAAGCAAGAAATAATATTCGAAAAATCAAAATTAAATTATACGAAACAGGATGAATCATCACTCTCTCTTACTGAATAAATTTTCACGTGTCATTTGTCAAGAAACCAGTTGATGCAAACAAAAAGTAATCTCGGTATCATGGAATCAAAAATGATTCACAGTATGGGAGTATTATGCATTGCGATGTCTGTCTTTATTCTAAAATAAAATTAAGAAAAGTATACGGAAATCCAATTTCTATTTTACGTACTTATATTAACTCGTGTTCGAAAATTATACCAGACTGTTCGAAAGGCTGTTGTTCAAAATGGTAGCGGCAAAGAATCTTTTGACATGTTATAATCTTCAATGCTACATTTTTACTAGTAACGTAACCGGATATTTAGTCTGAAAAGAGGACAACTATTTTAGACGTGGGGGGGAGGAAATTGTTGAAATACTTACCCCCGTAGTTATGAAGGTGTAGGAGGAAAAATAAAACATTGTAAGAGCATTAGAAGTGCAGTAAAATAAACACAGTATTCACTCACTTTTATAGAATTTTTTTTTATTTACTTGATTATTTATTATATTGCTTGTTTGAAACTGAGCCAAAAGATTTATTTCATTATAACTTGTCTCATCATTTTATAATTCCTAATTCATTTTAAAAACAATTATTTTATTTTATTTGTCCCGAATAGAACAATGTAACTTATTTGTTGACATTTTTATGCAAATGATTTTTCTCTCAACAGCGGTAATTATTTTCCTATTTACTTCCATTTACCAGTTTAAATTACTATAGTTTTATTTCATCTAATTTGATATGCAATAAATAAAATTCATTTAAGTTTTGGGTTTGGGGAAAAATAAATAGAAAAAATTATGAAAAATAGAAACTCGATGGAGTGAAGGCTAACATCATTTAAGGTAGTTAGGAAATTGTTTGTATTTTGATTATTTATTTTATTGCATGTTTGAACTTAAACCAAGAAGTCTACTTCATTAAACTTTTATTCATGCTTTCTACGACTTTAAATTCTCATTCATCTCTGAAAAACTACTGAATTATTCACTTAGCTTTAAAGGAAACAATGTACTTTTTCTATATATATTATTTTTTTTTCTACCAGAACTTTTTTTCTTTCTATACTGCGATGAAAATTTTTATTTTTTTATTTACTATTTTAAAAATTGCCTCCTTTTATATTTGTTCTAACGAAATGGATTGTAATAAAAACACATTTCGAGAGGGAATTGTTAAAACGTCTTTTTTTAGTTACGAATATAAGAAAAGAAGGGTAAAATATATAAAAATTATAATTACAAAATAGAATCAAAATATCATACGTCACAAGTACGCTTAAAATTGTCTATTTTTTTTATTATTTGCTTTATTACGTGTTTGAACTTAACCCAAAATGCTTCATTCTTCACAATCTTATCTATTTTTTTTTGTTGTTGTTGTTATTAATTTCAAGCTCTGACTCATTTTTAAAACTTATGTTATTCAAAACAGTGTAATCTTTCTTTTATCTGAATATTTGTAACAGTGATTTCTTTTTCTCATTATCGTTTCTTTGCGCCAAAAAGTTTTTCTTCTCCAACTAAGTTAAACTAACTGATCCTTTTTCATAGCTGTATAAAAAACGCAAGTTCCTTAAATATTCAGTTTTAGAGTTTTCTTATTTCGTCCACGATATTGTTAGGCCATTTCATTTTAAAATATTTTTAACTCGGGTGCTTAAACAGTTTACCTATTTACTACAACTTTTCAAGCAAATTTAAATTCAGTTGTGTAGTAAACACTGTTTTTACAGATAAAATCTTTGAAAAATAACAACGAAATATACAATTTTAAAAAAAAAAGTATTAGCATACAAATTCTTTTTTCGAAACAGATTTATTTAAATATCATTCCTTGCATTCATACTCTTTATTATTATTATTATTTTGCTCGAAATTTATTCAAGAATAATATATGTAAATAAGGCCAAACTCAAATGTTCAATAACTAATGCTTTTGTAAAGCAAGTCCTTAAAAATATAAAAGCAAAATAAAGTTATAAAACAGATAGAACTCTTTTAAACTTTTCAAAACTGTATTCGTACTCGTTTTATTTCTTGTATTCATTTTTTTTTTCGAGAAGAGAAAAAGAGTTCTATTTTTATTCTTATGATTGGCTTGAAGGATAGGAGACAGGATCAAGACCGATTCCCTTGTTAAAATGTCTCCGACACACAGCTATAAACGCTAATGCTTTATCGTATTGCTTTTGAAGACATACTTACTGTCACCGGAGGACACTATTTTAAAAAAAGGCATGTGACAGTGAGAGATTTAGCATTCTTTTTCTGAGGAAGCGCAAATCATTTTACCAATGTTAACAGTCTGGACAAAAATATTCATTAGGTATTCAAAGGACGAAAAATATTCCGTATTTAAAAACGAAATAATGCTTTCTTTTGAATGCGAACTTGAAAATATTGAAAAGTAAAAGGTAAGGAAATGGAATTGCATCACAAAATTGGATGCTTTTGATTTTTTGTAGTTGTTATTCGGTATTAATGATAGATTGAAAATTATTTTGAGTTTCGTCGTAGTTCTGTCAGATTGTAAATATTAAATTTGTTATTTACCAGGCAATTTAATTATTTTGATTGAATTGGTGATTATATTTTTAATATAAAGATCTGATACAATTTAATATGATTAATTAGAATTCATCTTTTAATGACTGGGCTGATTTGAAACTATATTTACTTTAACTATTATATATAAACCTGAAAATAAAATAATTAGAGATTTATTCACATAGAAATACATTTTAATTTCCAATTTGCAATTTTTTAATAATTTGTTTAGTTAAATGTGTTATGTATGAATATTTCCTCCTAGCTTTCATCTTCTAAAATAGATTCATGAAGACTTTTTTCACACGAAAATTTCTTTCAAAGAAGGAATACTTTATTTAAAAATTTATGTTGATTAATTAGAGTAATGAGATTTAGAACAACAAAGACTATGATCCCCATTAAAATATTCTTTTAATTCAATAAATATTAAATTATTTAATGTTTTCTAAGAATGTTCTGGATGCTTATTTATTACAGCTACTGTTCTCTCAAAAAATTCTTTGAAAGTAATATTGTGTTGAGGGTCTATCTTGAGTATATCTCAGAGATGATTTCTATGGAATGTGTATTTATTGCAGGTCAAAAGAATATGTTCCAAATCAATAACGCGGTTACAGGTGCTACATTGTGTATTATTTAAATTGAATTTGTGCAAAAAACCTGATCATTTTGCTGATGATTCGAGAGCTTAGTATTTCCCCCTCTTTTTTTTTTTTTTTTTTGTCCATTTGGATATTATGTTTAAGGTGGAGATGTTTCCTAACATTTCAAAATATTTGCTTGAATAAAAGTATTCATTAGTTCTTTTCATTCCGCTATGGAAAATATTGTTATTCATATCTTCTGGGGCAATCCAGTTAATTTATACATTGGACTCCGTTACCGATTTTGGGAGACAATTTATATGTTCATTCCAAAAAATTTTCGAATGGCCCAGAATCCAAAGTAAAATCGCCTGATTATGAAAATGCGACTGTATGAACGTCTTACTAGCTAATCTATGAATGCCTTTTGGGGATTTAATATTGCGATTTTTGATGAAGATAGAACAGAATAGCTATCGGACAGAATCAACAGATTTTTGTTTGATTCAGTTAAATCATCTAGAGCTTGGCATATGGAAAGTGCATCTGCTGTAAATATAGAATTAATATAATTTACACTGTAGGTAAAAGATGCATTTTTTTTGTGATACCAGAAACTGATGTTATACTTTGATTTTTTGACGCATCCGTAGCTATTAGGAAAAAGTCTCTGAATCTATAATTCCCTCTTTCATCAAACAGTCCTTTTATTATATAAGATGGTGAATTTTTATTTTGAAATCCAAATTCATCTGTATGAATCTCACAAGAAAGATCTGTAAAATACATCAATCTAGGAATTGAAATAATTTGTTTTCCATCAATGCCAAAAAACTTTATGTTTAACGCTTTAAAAGTGTTCCTGTTTTAAAATACTATTGTTTGCTATGTTAAATGTGCTGATTACAAATATATGAAACATATGGCAAAAACTAGTTTAAGTATTGTAGATCAAACCAAACTGATGTAAAATGTGACAAATTAAAAATGTACCAAGATCTTATAAATAGTCGGGTTTATTAAGGTCGCACTTAGAAGCAACACGAGCATGGACGGACAGATCCCGTTGTTCTGAACATCGGTCAAGTGACGAAGTCGGCATCTGAGATGATGCCCTTTCTCCAAACTCCTCACTACACGGTGGGTCTTTAGGCATTAGGTTTTGCTTAGTTTAGTTTTTATTAACTTCGCACAAGAAGCAACACGAGGGCTATTGGCGACGGACCTCGTAATTCTGAACCTCGGTCAGGTGACGAGGACGACACCTGAGCTGGCACCCCCCTCTCCTAACTTCCACACCACGCTAACGGGAAAATTTTGGGTCCCGACAGATTTAATATACATCAACTCCCACTACACGGCGGGTCTTTGGTAGCCAAGGATCGAACCCGCGACTGAACGAGAACCGCTGGTCACGAATCCGAAACCATGACCACTAGGCTTCCGCGGCCACTTAGGCATCAGGATTCAACCGACGACTCGACAGAAACAAATCCGGCTACGAGCTCGAGATCATGACCACGTGACTACCGCAATCAAATGTAATCGGAGATAAGAAAATTTTTATTCGAATTATGAAAAAAAAAATTAAACTTCACTTCAGCTATGATCAAATCTGTGAACACAATTCAAAAAATATCTTACTTTTATTTCGAGAAGATTGATTTTATGAAAAACTAAAATATATAGTAATAATAATGAAAATTTCTTTTTCAATTGCAAAAATAATTATTTTTGATGATTATTAAAAATACCTGAAAGTTTAAAAAAAAAAATGTTCCAAATTTTGTTCTTTATATAAAAAAGCGAGATTTTATTTACATTAATTCTCATTTAAAAATAACATTTTAAATAATAGTTTGTAAGCGATTGTAAGTTGTATCTAAATAAGTGCATGTTTTTCACCGGTACACAAAAAAAAATTCTCATTTTAGCATTTATAAGTGAGTGATAATAGAGTTTAATGGCGCAAGAGCCAAATGTGACTAGGCTGTACCAAACAAGGTAATCTAGACATTTGAAAAATGGTATAAAGAAGGGTGAAATTTGGTTGACAAGACGGAGGGTCGAAAATAGAGAAGGATCGCTAAGGTATCCCGGGGGGCGTGTCATACGTGCTTACCAGAGACAAAAAAACCAATGGGAAAGAAAAAGATCTCTTGGGTGCCTCGGATAAGTGATTCCCGATCCTACCAACAGAAAGTAAGCACCTGATGGCTTCAACATTTATGAACAATGAAACTAACGCACTTTAATAATTGACGAAATGAAATTTGAGTTACTTATTCCAGTTCATAAATATAAATTTTCTATCGCCATTATTTTTATCATGCAAATATGGATAAAATTTCTCTAATACACTGTTTTTTTTTTTTTTTAAATGTTGAATATTATTTTAAGTTATTGATTTTCCTGACTGAAAATAACTTCTAGGGTTTTTTCATTGCAGTTTGTATACACCCCATTATGAGTCATCAATGTAAAGTTGCAACACTTTCTCTTAAAGCCATGGCAGTAAAAATACCTCTGACTGAAAGAGAAAACTATCCTTCGAGTAAATAAAATATTACTGTCGCTGGCTCATTCGGTATGGTAAGGTTCAGTTTGTAGAATGAGTAAGTAGTTAAGCGAATGTTTCAAGTGGCGTGCTTATCGCTTGCGGATGTGCTTGCTTTTAAGTATAAGCGAATATTCCAATAAAAAGCTATTCTTTCAGATAAGACGTTTTGACTTGGACAGGGGCACTGATAACAGCATTGGTAATACGGAATGGAATACTGATATTTTCGTATTTTAAATATTTATATCGATGGATCACAAATTTCAGTAATAATAAACAGGTAATAGTATGCTTTATTATGTCTCTTCAGAATTTAGAACATTTTTAAAGTATAAATTTAACAAAAATTTATACACAAATTTTATTGAATCATCACAAGAATTCTGATAAAATATTATAATATAATCGTCT
Organism: Nephila pilipes; assembly: GCA_019974015.1. NCBI lineage: Eukaryota > Metazoa > Arthropoda > Arachnida > Araneae > Nephilidae > Nephila > Nephila pilipes. The sequence goes on along the minus strand of BMAW01067541.1, from coordinate 104,904 downwards.
TTTGATTAATTATAATTACAATATTAAAGAAAAACTAAAAAAAGTCAGATTTTTAAATTAAAATGTGTAAGCTAAACTTTTTCTTGAATAATCACATGTAAATGACATTTCATGTCAAAATTTTCAAATGTTAAAGTTTGATAATTATTTAAATAGTGAGATTTAAATTAATTTAAAACTTTTTTTTTTTTGCTTTGTTCTTCTTATATGTAGAAAACTACTAAAATAAGTAACATTCTTTATTTTTCACAACGAATTTCTATGACAAGTTTTAATGCATTATTAGTTCAATACATTCATTATATGAAGAAAAATATACATTTTTTTTTTTAAATTAAAAAGCGTAGACAATTTTGAGATTTAAATTTTCTGCCTTTCAGGAACTGAAAATGTTTATAGAATAGATAAAAGAAGTTTGAAAAAAGTTCAAACACCTGTAAATGTGCTGTTGCTAAGACGTATATAGTATCTCAAATTCTGTATCAAAGTTTAGCATTAATGAACAAAACTCGAAAATATTATACATAAAACTTTAATAAATACTATTTATGAAAAATATATAGATCTGGACAGATCGTATTAAATTCTAAATACATGCTTATGAAATTTCATTGAATTAGATTGACATGAAGTATAAAAACTAAAAAAAGAAAATGAAAAATAAATGTTATTAGAATTATTTCGTTATTCGCAAGTTACTAAAAATGAAATGGTTGCAATCGTTAATTTTTAAACCAATTATATATATATATATATATATACTTACTCTCTTATTAATCCGGCAGATATCGGATTAAACTACCACCGGATCACAGGAAATTCACTAATATCAACGCCTTTAAACAGTAAAATCTATGTATTATAGTATAAATTTTAATACGGTACATGAAAATAAAGTGTCAAATACACGAAATAACTGAAATTACAAAAAAATATACAGTTTTTATTGATTGTATACATTATTCCGTTGAAGTAGAAAGCAAAAAAAAAAATAGTTCTCTAATTTATGCTACCTGTGTACAAACACCGAATTTCTGGCAGGAGCGGAATGGTGAAGTGTCGGATTATAGAGGGAGTGATGAACGAAAAAAATGAATTAATATTTTAATACAAAAATCAAACAATGAATAATTCTGATATTAAAACCTGCAACTTTGGTGAGATGAGGACTAAACGCTGTCGGAATACTAGAAGGAGGTACTCGCATCGTATTCAGGTTAGCGTATTCTTCGGAAGATTGTAGAAGTTTTAGTGGCCGCAAAATAGAGACATTAAACTGTTTGACAGTATATCCTTTCCATTAGAGAATCAATAAAATTATACTTTTGATAATAATTGACTATTTTAATTATACTTTGTGCTTGAACAAGTTGGAATTTAAATCTTGTGATAAAACTTCATGATGAAAGATGAAACGGATAGTAAGATGCTATCACAAATTTGTATACATATACAGAATTTAGTTTTAAAATTAAAGGGGTTTTAAGATTTTCGTAATAGGTAAAGGAAACAAATAACATAAAATATGTTTTTAAAGTATTTTTAAAAAAAATTTCTAAATAGATATTCTAATCTACCATTAACAGTATTATATAAGTCACTCAGAAGCCAATGCGGCAAAGTGCAGAAAAAAAAATCGGGAAAATTAATGTTTTTAATACACATTGGTTTTTAAACTTTTTTTGATTCATTAACTAAATCCGAAAAGTGAATAATGTCTTTTTTTCAAAGGATGGGGTCTGCAACAAAAAACAATATATGTAGGATGTGTGCAAATAAAAACGTAAGTATTTTTTGGGATAATGACAGCATTTGAAAAACTTAACCTTTGGGAAGGAAAAGATAAAATTATAATGTTAAAATAGTACATCATATTTGTTGTCATAAGCATTTTGTTTATTCATCATAGCACACACCCTCTTCATCTTAGATATGAAATTCTAAATTTTAATCTCCATGTGTTGATTTTAATGTCCCGTAAAACTCATGTTTATTAGAGGTATATATATTTTTTAATAAATATATCATGTTTTCTTTTGTTTCTACTTTCGTGATAAAATGATATACCTTTTGAATAAAATAATGGTTGATTTATACTTAAAATTGCTGGTCTGCCTATTTTCCTTTAAAAAATATTTACTACAATTCTACGACAGCAACCAACAAGTCATTTGATTGATGGCATACGAGTATTTAAAAAGAAAAGACGCAAGTGATGTAGCGAAGATTTTATAAAAAGAATTCAATATGTTCTACAACACTGAACATCACTTCTTTTCTTCAAAAAAAAAAAAAAAAACTCTGATTCCTTTGAACTGAAAAAAACAACTGTTCTAACACAAAATGGTTAAATCTGGAAGTTTTAGGGACAAAAATATTAACAATGTACTCATAATACATCGATAAAATCTAGCGAACAATATGCGATTACATATTTAAGAGCCCTGATTATACATTAAAGATTACTCAAAATGGGAAAGGGATATGGAAACGGATACTTTTAGAAATATCTGGAAGATTATAAAAGAATTTCTGACTGTTGCAAGGATAGTTTAAATTTTTAATAAAACACAAAATAGAATAGATATCGTTTGACGGAGACGGATTTAGAAAGAAAACGTTTCCTTAAAAAAAAATAAGACAAATAATCAGACATTGAAATTGTTTGAAATGAGCAGTTTAATCTTAGACAATAATAATAATCGTATTCGCTTGAACTCAACCATTCTAGGTGATTTACTCAAATAGATTTACTCAAGGAAATAAATAAATAACGGTCGAAGGGAAATAAAAGTTGATCTATTTGAAACAATGATGATTGTACCGCACAAAATTGATTTTCGAAGAAAACCAAATATTTAAGAAGTAAATATGAAGAATTTTTTTTTATTTTTGATAATGTGAAGGAAACACTGTAAATTGAAACTTTCATTGAAACTTGATTGTCTGGCAAACGATGCGTTTATTATTATTCCACATTACATAGGTTTATTAAAAAAAATTATAGAATTTTGTTCGAAGAATTTAAAAAAAAAACTGTTCTTAGATGCATTTAGATTTGTGTAAAATTATATTCAAGAATAATTTTTAAATCGTTTCTTAAATTTTGGATTCGATATCTTAAAACATGATTTCCTACGCCTTCAGGTCTCCCCCTAAAATCAAGCTGATTAGCTTAGTTTAGTTATTGTTAACGTCACACTAGAAGCAACACGAAGGCTATTGGCGACGGACCTCGTAATTTTGAACCTCGGTCAAGTGACGAGGAGGACACCTGAGCTGGCCCCTCCCTCTCCTGACTTCCCCACCACGCCAACAGGAGGACTTTGGGCCCCTACGGAATTTACGTGCATCATCCCCGGCTACACAGCGGGTCTTTAGCGACCAAGGATCGAACCCGTGACTGAACAAAAACCGCCGGCCACGAATCCGAAGCCATGACCAAAATCAAACTGATATAACTCTGGATCTTTATCATCAACTCGAAGATTTCAAAAACTAATTCCATATGCATTTATTACTTAAAAAAGTTTATTAGTTTTTTTTTTTTTAATTAAAATAAAACTAACTAAAGCAGTGCATGTGCATCGATTACTTCAGGCAATAATTTCAAGAATTTTGCCGAAGATTTAGTTCACTAGATGACAATGTATTAATTGTTTAAAATAGTTTATATCAGTATTAATTAGAATTAAAACTTTGTCTAAAGTAGTGTGTGTGCATTAATTACTTTAGAATAATAATTTCAAGCATTTTGTCTAAGAATTACCCTTCACTGGGTTGATTATGAAAACTCATAATTAGGAAGTCGTTGTAAAGTTACTAAGTAATTGTTAACAGCTATTTTATTTAAAAATTGAGGTAAAAATGTCTCCCCCTTCTTTTTTTTGCTTTGAAACTTATGAATTCGGCCGTATTTTTACGAGCTTTCATGAAGACGTTATCTAGTATGAGGAAAATTGCTGTCTTTCAATACAGCTTTTCTAATGATAACAGAATTTCTAAAAATAGTATTAGAAGAGACATCTATGGGTCTCTCTCAAGGGGAGTTCCACATATAACGAAAAAAAAGCGAGCAAATAATGCTGCTTTATAATGCACAACGAATATTTGTAGCAAAAAAAAATTGCTTTTGATTCTCTGACAAGAATGAAAAATGGTCAGACCAAAGTTAACTAAACTACTAGGATAGCATTTTTAATACAAAGTATAATTTTTTTTAATTTGAAAAGATATTTAAACATTTCATTTCCTAACAGGGTTAAAACTGCATAAATTATGTGTTTTGAGGAATAAAAGTAAAACAAATTTATATAATTCATGTGTTTTTTTTAATGACGCCTTTCTGATGCTGACTTTCCAAATGTTATGGAATAGGAACCTAAAATCGGAATACTTTTCCAGATGAATTGATTGATTGCTCATTAACGTCACACTTGGAAGCAACAGGAGAGCTATTTGCGACGGACTTCGTAATTTTGAACTTCGGTCAAGTGACAAGGACGATACCTGAGCTGGCACCCTCTCTCCAAGCTTCCAAAGTATACCAATTTTTATACTGAAGTATTGGCCGCTGTAGCTGTCAGCCAAGGGAAATAAACCCCACGGGAAAGAAAAAGATCACTAGGATGCCTCGGGTTTATCATGCACGTACCTACCATAAGAAAATAAGCCCCTGAGGGCAGGGTGAATCGTAAAGATTTAATTATTACTAAGAGGTTTCCGAGATACCTGGATAAAATTTATTCTGAATGTTAATTGATCCTTACATACTTAATGATGTAAATTATAGCTATTAATATTGATTTGTTTGGTTTCAGGAATTCGTAGACTAAAGTAACCCCCAGTATGGAAAAGATAGAGCTTGAAGATCAAGAAACGGTAGGAGAAACGTATATTTTTGGAAGGATTTCTTATAATTATTACAATTTACTGATTTTAAATTATTAGTTAACTTATTTATTTATTAATTTACTTTAATAATTATTACAATTATTAAATTTATAATTATTACAGTTTATTTTATCATACAGGTCGTCCAAATCATCACGTACCAGGAAGCTTACGAATAATAACTTGGATAATAGAAAATACCTTAAATTTCTCCTTGCATTAAAAATGTTTGATTGTGCGTGGCAAGAAATTTCAATGTCAAGACGGTCCCCTAAACTACGTAAATCCTCAACCGGACGAAACATGTTGCCATGACTACGTAAGAGATGACTTTTCCACATCTTTTCCTTTCTCCCTTTCCTCTCGGTTCTCGTATGGCAGGAGTTTTCAACCCCTTCTCCTTTCCCTACCTGGGGCCCTGTAGGGCCAACAGCTGTCTGATCATCATCATCATCGCACACAACACCCTCCCTCCCTAACCCCACCTTCCATTAAATAGAAATTTGAAATATCTTTAATGGTTTCAAATTTTTCAGAGAGCACACTATGAGTTCTCTCCACATGAAATGTAACATAAAAATTTTAGGTTAAGTAGTCTGTGGTGAAATATTGGTAAAATTACTTTTTTGGCTTTAAAATTTTATGATAATGATTGTTTGCCTTGAAAGACGTGTATATTATTATTACTAAATTTGTTCTACATGTTTTTTCAGTTTTGAATATTGTTTTTAAAAAACTCCATCTAACTGTCATTAACTAATGCTGAAAAGATGGTAAAAATATCTAGGTTTTGAATACATAAAAAACTAAGGCGATGAAAAATGTGTTACATATTTATTTTTTAAAAAAATGTATCAAAGTTGAAGTTTTACCAGTTTTTTGTGAGGATAATATATTTTTTTTCCCCTTAAGCTTTTTACATTCAAATTATGCTTTAAACTAGTTTCAACGTCATTTTTATAGGGTTATGGAATACTTTTTAATTTATAAAGTTATTATAAAAATTAAATAATAAGTTCTTATTCATTAAAATGAGAAAAAAAAGCTTAGCTATTTTTTCTTTTGATTTATGAGCAAAAAAAATAATTTTAATGTTTAAAAATGTTTTAAGAGTAAAATTTAATGTTATTTATATTCATATTTTTTTAAATAATGTGATTTAGGTAATTTGTATTTCTTATGCATATATTTACTGCACTGTTTAAAGATAATTTGATTAGTTTTAACTTTATTAGTTTTCTTCAGGAATGGGTAACTTTATTAACTTACAGTGGCACAAACAATTGAGGATACACCTTACTTTTGCTTGATAAATCCAACTTTCAATCAAAATAACACCTTAACCAGAAGTGCAAACGAATTTTTATTCTTAGACATAACAAAAGGTTTAATTAACAGTAAAAATAAAGAAAAATCAACGACAAAATTCTAAAATAAAACTTTTTAGAGGCATTTCAAATAAACATAAGCAGATTTTTACCTCAAAAAATTGAGGATACACAAATGAAATTTTTGTTTAACTACCACTTGATTTCTTTTTTGCTTGCTACTAATAATCTAAGTTTGGGAAATTTTATCCTAAACTTTTTCAACTGTTATTTCTGTCTTTGGTTATGAGAATGTAAAACTGTAATTTTAAATGGAAAATGGCTCTTCGGAAAGAGACTAGAATTGATGTAAGAAAATTTATATTAAGGTTAGTTAAGAAGGGAAAATCTTATCGTGAAATAGCTGAAATTGTCGGTAGAAGTCACTCATGTGTCCAGAAAATCATTGGGAAATTTAAACGCGATGGATTAATTCAAAATAAGAGTGGAAGAGGAAGGAAAAGTATTCTGAGTGATGTAGCTAAAAGGAAAATTTTAAAAGATATCAAGATTAATCCTAAACTGAGTGCAGTCAAACTAGCTGCAGAAACTTCTCGAATAATCTGCAGAAGTGTAAGTGCTGAAACTGTGAGAAATGTGATTAGACATGCTGTATATAGCAGTCGAGTAGCTTGAAAGAAACCTTTCATAAGCTTACAAAATCAGAAAAAGCGTTTGGAGTTTGCAAAAACTCATCAGTTGAAGACAGAAAACTTTTGGAAGAAAGTTATATTTAGTGATGAAAGTAAATTCAACATTTTTGGAAGCGATGGTCGTCACACCGTTTGGAGAAAGCCGAACACCGCTTTGGATCCAAAAAATTTACGTCCTACAGTTAAACATGGTGGTGGCTCCGCCATGGTTTGGATTGTATGGCTGCAAATGGGGTAGGAAATTTAGTTTTTATAGATGGTATAATGGATCATAAGCTTTATATAGACATACTCCGCAACAATCTTAAAGAAAGTGCACAAAAATTGGATTTAGATGGAAATTTTATATTTCAGCCCGACAACGACCCCAAACACACGGCACGTAATGTCAAAATGTGGTGTCTTTTTCATTGTAAACAGCAATTGCACACACCGCCACAGTCCCCTGGCATCAATGTCATAGAAAATTTGTGGGCCACACTAGAAACAGCGGTCCAAAAACACCAGATTAGAAACAAAGCCCATTTAAAGCAAGTGTTACAAGAAGAATGGGATAAAATATCTCCAGATACCACTAAAAAATTGGTCGAATCGGTACCAAGACGTTTGGAGGACATTATAAAAGCCAAAGGACATGCAACAAAATACTGATACTGTCTATGCATGTAATATATCGAAAAAATTTCATTGTTGTATCCTTAATTTTCTGAGGAAAAGATCTGCCTATGTTTACTTCAAATATTTGTGAAACTTTTAATTTTAGATATTTTTTTGTTGATTTTCGTTATTTTTACTGTAAATTAACCCTTTTATTACGTGTAAAAGTAAAAATACGTCTTCTATTCTTAATGTGTTATATTCATTAAAAGTTGGATTTATCAAGTGAAAGTGTGTATCCTCAATTGTTTGAGCCACTGTATATGTCGCATTAATCATGGTCTTAAATGTCTCATGTGGGACAAACATTTATTTTTACAAAAATGAATACATTTTAAATTAATATTTTCATAAAATGAAACTAATTGAGGATAGTATTAGCATAATATATATAATCCTCTTAACTGTTTAATTTATATTTGTTACAATTATGAAGTTATATATATTTTTTCTCTTTCTTTTTAACGCAAGATTTCTTTTAAACATTTCTTTGATAAAGAACTGCTGCAAAGACATTTATCGAGCAAAGTTTCTGCTAAAAATATAAGAATTAAAGGCAAGAGCCCCAAATTCGCCTTTTAGAAGTACACTTATACCTCTTGTAAGGGACACTCTTATTTAAAGGACAATTCAGTCGTTCCCAACCCCTTTGAATGGAATATTTTTGCTGCTTTAAATTGTTCAAATTAATTTATTATATTTGAAAAGGTATTATAGTTTTTAATTGTAAATTGTAACAGTTTAAAAAGTTAGCGGATAATTTATTGATTTAACAATGTGTAATTTGCTTTCCATAATCTGAAATTGTGTACCTTTAATATAAGAGATCAAGCGAAAATATTTGATGAACATAAAAATTTCAGAGTATAAAGAGTCAGACACACACAAAAGGGATAAAGAACTAAATAGCTCTTTTTTTAATTAAATAATTTATATCTGTAAGCTATCAACTTGAGAAAGATATTACAAAAGTACCTCTCTATTTAAAGTCACAGAAAGACAATTAACTGAACAGAAATAGGATAGACTGCAACCCTAAATTCGCGAGCTTATTGGTTGATAGATATTAGCAAAACGAGAGCTATTAGAGGCCTCTTAATATTGAACTACGGTGAAATAACGAGACCGGCACCTGAATTGGCATCCACTGTCTAAACTTCCATACCATCCTAAGTGACTATTTTAATTGGTTGATTTTATTAACGTCGCACTAGAAGCAACATGAGGGCTACTGGCATTTGTCATTTTGAACCAAGGTCAAGTAAAGAGAACGACACCCGAGCTGGCACACACCCCTCTCCTAACATCCACACTATGCCAGCGAGAGGACTATAAGCCTCGATAGATTTAACGTGCATCAACCCCGGCTACACGGCAGGTCTTTAGTGGCATCAATGCTTTTATCCACGACTCAACGAAAACCGCAGATTGCAAGTGTACGACCATGATCTCTAGGCTACTGCGACATTGCGAATATTTTGAATTCCAATAGATTTATTATGATTCAATCCCATACACACTGGCAGCGGTACCCTAATGGATAAGATATCGGACTCGTGGCCAGCGGTTTTCTTCGAGTCGTATGTTCGAGCCTGATGCTACTAAAGACCCGCTTTGTAGCCGGGGCTGATCCGCGTTAAATCTGTCTTGGCCCAAACTCCTCTAGTTGGCGTGGTGTGGAGGTTAGGAGAGGAGATGCCAGCTTAGGACGAGGTCTGTCGCCAATAGTCCCTTTTTTGCTCCTTTGCGATGTTAATTAAAACAAATAAACATCCCCGACACAGCGAATTTTTTAATGGCCTCAACTGCGTTTTTTTCTGTCTAGTCTTTTTGGTTGTTTGTTTTCTGTTTGTTTTTCAAATCCTAATAAGAATAAAAAAAAAACTTCTTCGTTGAGAGGAGCTAATTTTCGTCAATTCTGCTAGATATTCAATATCCTCTCATTATAATGGTGTTGAATTTCGGAGCATGAGTTGCCTACCCATGTGTCGTCCTCGTCAGTTGAACGAGGTTCAGAATTATGGAGTCCGTTGCCAATAACTCTCGCATTGCTTCTAAATGCGATGTTAATAAAGAAACAATGAATTAATGGCCTCTGGTCACGAACTCACGACTCGACTAAAACAACGCAGGGAATTAGCTTGCCGTCTACTATGACCATAAATAACATATATTGATAATACTGAAAAGCAACTCCTAATAGATCTGACTTTTATGTTAATTCACTTTCAATTTTCGTTTGGGTTGGTTGGTTTGTTTTATTAAAGTCGCACTAGAAGCAAAACGAGGGCTATTGGGGACGGAAAACATAATATTGAACCTCGTTTAAGTGACGAGGACGAGACCTAAGCTGGCACCACCTCTTATAACTTCCAAACCACTCCAAAGGGGGGGGACTTTGGGATTCGTCAGATTTTAAGTGTATCAGCTCCGGCTACACGGCGGGTCTTTAGGGGAACCAAGGCTCGAACCCTTGACTCGACAAAAATCGCCCGCCGCGAGTCCACAACCCTGACCACTAGGCTACCGCGGCCACTTAGATGGGAAATCCTTGGGATTGAGATTGGCAACGTGATATAGTGAAGGATAGAACTCGGAGCTTTCAAATAACACTTGCTAATTAACAAAAGCATATTACGTAAATAATTTAGCTCTTATTAAATTTCTGATGATATTTATTTAAGAACCTTGAAAACTCTCAATTCAATTTTATACGCATGCAGAAGAACATGCTAAAGTTAATAAGCTGAAATGAAGTGGAAAAAACCATCATCAAAAAGTCACTTAGAGTCTCCGTGAAAAGGTCTAAACATTTTGTAAGCTATTCAAGCTTCATTTGTATATGAACTATAAAAATTTCAGAAAATTAATGTATATAATGATATTAATACTTATTTATATGCTTTATTTGATTCCAATTAGATGTTACAATTATAGAGAATACAAAATAAACGTTCAAGAGTCCTGCATATTGCAGAACAACTAAATTAGTTAACATAATAAGCTATTAAAATACATAAATTAGTAGAAAGTTTGTTGATTCATAATTAAAAATTGTAACTAGACGGAGTTTTATAATTATTACGAAGGTTGGAGTAATTACATAATCATAGTCATTGGGTTATTTATCTTTATAATTCTTGCATTATGGTTCAAAGCTGAAATTAGATACTCAAATATATGTTTCTACATTTACCCGTGAGAGGTAAATGGGCCTTCAAATATTGTTTAGGACATATATGCATTTCTATTTGATACAGAGATAGAAATGCATATGATATGTCCTTAAGGTTTGGTCCAGTTTGTTTCTAGTAAGTAAATGTAAATGTTAATCAAACAAGATAAATCATAAATATTATTTCATTTGCTTATTCAAAGTGATAATTATATTTCTAGATATTACGTAGGATGTATAAAGTAGCTTTCTTAATCGCACACACCCAACGCTAGTGACTCGACTAATTGTTTATTAACGTCGCACTAAAAGCAACACGAGGGTTATTGGTGACGTAATTTCGAACCTCAGTCAAGTGACGTGGACGACACCAAGTTGGCACCTTCCTCTCCAAATTTCCACACTACGCCATGGGAGGACTTAGAGTCTCCACAGATTTAATGTGCATTAATCCCGCTTCAGGGCTGGTCTTTAGGGGCAATAGGACTCGAAGCCACGTCTTGATGAAAACAGCGCCATCCATGAGTTCATGACATGATCACGAGGCTACCGCAGTTTTTTAGTTTAGTTTTTATTAACGCCGCACTAGAAGCAACACAAGGGCTATTGGCGACGGACCTCGTAATTTTGAACCATGGTCAAGTGACGAGGACGACACCTGAGCTGGCACCCCCCTCTCCAAACATCCACACCACACCAACAGGAGGACTTTGGGCCCCGAACAGATTTAACGTGCATCAGCCCCGTCTACACGGCGGGTCTTTGGCGGCCAAGGATCGAACCCGCGACTGAACGAAACCCGTCGGTCGCTAGTCCACGACCTTGACCACTAGGCTACCTCGGCCCACGAGGCTACCGCAACCAAGCTAGTGACAAACTCTTGCATCTTCTTTGAATCTGGACATTAACTATATACATAATTTATATAGATCTTTAAAAATTTGTTTTTATGATACAAATAACTTCGTTACTTATTTATATACATTTCCCTAACAGTTAACAAAATATATTACGAGCCAATAAGATAACCCAACTTTTCATATAGCCAAAAATTCGACAAAAACGATTCCTTATTTATCAATAGATAGCTTTTTTCCCCTTAAAATAGAGCGAGAGGGAGAGAAAAAAGTAAGAAAAAGACGGTAAAGCGATGTATATGGGAATATATTTACCGATAGTTTTTATCAGTTACCCCCAAAATTCAAGGATGCGTGTAAAAAAATATAGTTACTGAAAAAGTAGATCAAGGTTTAACTATATAATTCTATTGTTATGCATACTAGTAAAATTGGAAGGCATTGGGGTAAAAAAAAAAGATTATACAAAAGACGGCGGCTAATTAAATATCTGCATAACTTTAGTATTCAGTTACTATTCTAGATTTTCTATTTCTTTTGATGAAGAACGGAAAAAAGCAACCAAATTATGTATTTTGATTCTTCCTATAAAATAAGAACTTAATATTTTTTTTCTGTCTTAACGGTGATTTTTCCGAATCTGAAAATTATAGAAAAAATTGCTGTTAAAAAGTTGGGTTTTTACGAAAAATCATGCGTCTGATTTTTTCTGAAATAATTATTAAATAATTTAATCCTAAAGTTTTAAGCACTTTAACTGCTTTACTGCAGTACATGAACGGGCTCTAACAGCTATCCTCTTCCATAAAATGTACATTTTTTTAAATTTGAATATTTGTAAGGATAATTTTCTTCCGCAAAGTTTAGTTTAGTTTTTATTAACGTCGCACTAGAAGCAACACGAGGGCTAGTGGCGACGGACCTCGTAATTTTGAACCACGGTCAAGTGACGAGGACGACACCTGAGCTGGCACCCCCCTCTCCTAACATCCACACCACGCCAACGGGAGAACTTTGGACCCCGAACAGATTTAACGTGCATCAGCCCCGGCTACACGTCGGGTCTTTGGCGGCCAAGGATCGACCCCGCGACTGAACGATAACCGCCGGCCGCTAGCCCACGACCTTGACCACTAGGCTACCGCGGCCCTTTTCTTCCACAAAATTCGCCTTCTCAAAATTCTTACGGGTAAAATCTGTACAAGTGAAAAACGTTTACATTGAAAACGATAAAAATGTTTAACATATCAGTGACCATGTGACTGAAAGAGTGAAAAAATAAATTACTGTTTTAGCACGATGCAAATTATGTATAAATATACAGCCCTTATAATTAACCGGCTTCGCTATCAATATTAAGATAAATTGGTTTTATTACCATCGCACTGGAAGAAACACAAAAGCTATTGGCAACGGATCTCGTAATTCTGAACTTCAGTCAAGTGACGAGGACGATAACCCTTTCTGGCACCTTTCTGACGAACTGGCACCTCCCTTTCATAACTTCCACGCCTTCGCCAACGGGAGGATTTTGAGCCTCGTCAGATTTACTCGCGTCAGCCCCCTTATATGGCAGGTCTTTAGTTGTATCAAGGCTCGAACCCACGACTCGACGAAAACTGCTGGACGCAATCGCACGGCCTTGCAATTTATTCGAACTAGAAGAAATAATATCAGGATAATTCGGTATGTGGAGCGTTTAGCTAATCGCATCCATAACGAAATATTATAATTGAGAATTATTCTTATCTTAATAACAACAAACTGGATTCGATTCCATTTGTACTAGTAGTTTCTTGATTCGAACCATGTAATCACTCTTGGGGGCTGCGGTAGCCTAGTGGTCAAGGTCGTGGACTAGCGGCCGGCGGTTTTCGTTCAGTCGCGGGTTCGATCCTTGGCCGCCAAAGACCCGCCGTGTAGCCGGGGCTGATGCACGTTAAATCTGTTCGGGGCCCAAAGTCCTCCCGTTCTCGTGGTGTAGATGTTAGGAGAGGGGGGTGCTAGCTCAGGTGTCGTCCTCATCACTTGACCGAGGCTCAAAATTACGAGGTCCGTCACCAATAGCCCTCGTGTTGCTTCTAGTGCGATGTTAATAAAAACTAAAACTAAAAGTAATCACTCTTGGAACATCACTTCACTCTTGATCACACCCATGTAATGTGCTCTGTGAAAACTAACCCTAGAAATTCACAGCTTAGAATAATGGAAGTTTCGCTTACCTGTCAGACAGGTGGCTTTTCAAATCATAGGTCGAATATAAATCCTATTCCTTGAAATCGATAAATTAATTTATTTCTGAGGTACCACAACACATACATTCAAATAGAGAATAAATAATATTCGCTGTTTGATTTTAAAACATATTTGGATCATCACTCGAGGAGGCAGTTACAACTCTCCTAGAGAGCCTCTCAGGTAGCGTCCAGGGTCCTCTATTCTCTAATTTCAACATATTCTTCAATCGTGCTGATTCCTCTTCCATCTTGTGGCCGCGGTAGCTTAGTGGTCATGTTGTGTTCAGTCGCGGATCGAACCACTGTGTAGCCGAGACTTATGCACGTTAAATCTGTCAGGACCCAAAATCATCCCGGTGGCATGGTGTGGAAGTTAGGAGAGGGGGTGTCAGCTCAGGTGTCGTCAGGTGCCGAGTTTCAAAATTACGGGGTCCATCCCCAATAGCCCTCGTGATGCTTTTAGTGAGACGTTAATAAAAAACTAAAAAAAAATCATCTTCCTTCTTTTGTCTCTCTCTAATACTTCCAATCTCTCTATCTCCTGTTTGGAAGCCGCGGTTAGTGAGTGGTCAAGGTCGCGAGCTCGCAGACGGCACTGTTTAAGTCGAATCGTGAATTCGAGTCCTGATTCCTCCAAGCACCCGCCTTGTAACGGGGTTGATGCACGTTTAATCTGTTGGGACAAGTCCTCTCAGTGGCGTTGTGTGGAAGCTAAGCGAGAAACATGCAGCTCAGGTGATGACCGAGGTACAAAATTGCGAGGTCCGACTCCAATATCCCTCGTGTTGCTTCTAGTGCCAAGTTAATCAACAATAAATCAATCACATTATTTCCTACTTACTACGCTTCTGATATCTTCTTTTTCTTCATGGGTGTGACAGCCCCGGAGGGACCCTGGCCTTCCTCAGCATTCCAATCCAATCTGTCCTGTAAGACGGCCAGGTATTTCTTTCTTTAGATTTCGTAACAAGAAGTTTCTCTCGGGGTGGGGTTGTTAGACCCATGCCCAAACCCCAAACTTGAGAGTTCAATCCTTTAATATAATCCTCAGAGGCAGGTTGCTTGACTATATCCCAGACACTGGGTACCCATTTTAGTCGTCTCTTACGACATGAATAAGCTAGATTGGTACTTTTCTTTCGCACCCGGTCACTAAACAGACAACTCTTTTATGTAATAATATTAATTTACATAGGTCACAGTTCTTTCACGAAGCGAAACTCTCTTTCAAATAAAGTAATAAAGTGAACCCAAAGGTTAGTTAAAGGGAATCGATCGTGAGAACCCGTTACGCATTTTCTTTCTTAAAATAATGATTTATTATTACTTTTTAGCCATCCAAGGTGCTATTGTTTTAGTTGGATCCCTTTTGGCGTACCAGATCACATTTTAATTTTTTTTATCGTTCGCTTAACTTTTAATTACATTTAGCTAAAAGATTCAATTTAGTAATTTATCGTTTACTTTAATTTTAATTATATTTAGCTTAAATATATTCAATTTAATAATTAAACGTTTGTTTTAATCTTAATATCGGAAAAGTTTTCTTCTATTCACTTCTAGATATTTCATCGTTTATTTTAATTCTTATATATTTAATCGAGTAATTTAATTATAATTATAAAAAAAGCGCACCTTAAATGGCTAAATCTACTCTTTTCAAAACTTAGCATAGAACATCTTCATTTTTCTCAATTTCATTTTACTAGATTACATTCTTAATAAGGAATGATAGTTAACAAACGAGTTGTGTTGATTATCTGATTAAATTCTGATGTAATTTTAAGCGAGAACTTTTTCCATTCGAAATGGGAATCGATTTTTATGAAGCGCATTTCTCGAAATTCACAAAGCTGTCCATTTACGCATTTGTAATGAAAATAAAAAAAAATGATCGTAATGATAATGAGTAATTTATCGATATCCAATTTTTGAAAAGAACAAAAGAGTTCGTTCGAGGAAATTCGCCAAGAAGGTGGAATAATGATAGTAATGAATCAAAGTCTTTATTAATAAACAATCGCATATATTTTTTAAAGCATTTCGGTTCACATATTCTTGTAAATTTAGTATGAGTTTTACATTTAATTAAATTTAGTGGTGGTAAGATTTAACAAAAAGATTCATCGATCTCTTTATCGATTAATAATTGCCATAGATTTTGTTTATTGTATTTCTACACGAGTTCTATTCCAAAAATGTTCATTTAACCTTACAAAACTGTTCTATTGTTCGTAAAAATTTACACAAAAATTACACATTTAAAAAATCATATTTGGTTTTGATAGTTGCTTTTCTTACAGAATGGGAAATAATATTTTGGCAATTAATTAAGGTACCCGTACACCTTCGGAGAAATTTTGTGAAATACATTGATATTTGCTATCAAAATATTTTTTAATGCTAAAATATAACCTAAAACTGTGAAAAACACATTTAATAATCTGCTTTTAATTAAAAAAAAATTGGAGTGGAAAACATGGTGAAAATAGTACATAAATTGATTACCAGAATAACGCTCATAACTCAAAAGTAAACAAAAATATAATTTTCTGTCAATTTTATTTTATTCATCATAATATTTTTTGGGGCTGGTACTACTTTCGTGATGAAAATCATATTACTACAATTTGTATCGTGTTTCGAGTCAGATAATAATGACAAATCAGAAAAAAAAAATTATAACAATACATGATTTACCCCTTTGTTACTAAACAAATATCAATTTTACAACCACGAAAGTAGTAGGGGTTTTAAAAAACTATATAAGGAAGATACTTGCAAAATTTAAATTAATTTGGTTCATAACTTTTTCTGATATCTACGTTGCCATATGTAAATATGTCGGGAAACCTCATTTTGAGAAAAATCAAAAACAAACTTTCAAATTCAATTAAATATTAGCTATTGAGTAAAATTCATATCCCTGTAACTTTAAGTTCTAAATAAGCAAGATTCAAACACTATTAGAAAGTAAAAAGTTTAAATTTTAAACTAACATAAAATTAGAAAATCGAAAAGTTTGACAAAAAGGACGTTTTAAAGGTGTACGGATACCTTAAAATTGCTTCATGTAAAAACGAATTGAAAGTCCGCAGAAGAAATGCTTGAAAGTTAATAATCAGACTCCTTTGAGATTTTCAAGATTTGTGATTGTGGTTTTATTAACGTGGCATAGAGAAGCTATTCGAGGGTTAATGGCAAAGGGCCTCGTAATTTCGATCTTCAGTTAAGTGATGAGGATGTACCTGAGCTGTCATCTTCTTCTCCAAACTTCTACACCACGCCTTTGAGCCTGTAGAGATTTAACGTGCATCAGCTCCGGCAGTACTTCGAGTCTTTAGGGCTCGAACCACCGACTCGTTGAAAATGCGGTCCACAAGTCCTATACCACGACCACTAGGCTACCGTGGCCTTGAAACTTTCGAGAGTAAAACTTATTATACTGATAGAATAATAATGTTTTTCACGCATTTTTTCAGACACAAAAATGTGGAATTAAAACTTATTTTGACACCGTAAATTAATTTTCACAAATATTCATTATATTATTCATTGAATAGATATTGTATCATAGAAATACAATATTTGGCATCAATTAATAATTACGTTTATCCTACATTTCATTGAACTAAACAATTTTAAAAAAATTATTTTAAGATTCGTTAAAATTATTTTAAATTTTCAATTGATGTATGGTAGCTAACAAAATACAAGAAAGATTTAATATCAATTAATATATGTATCTGCAATTGTTAATAAATTTTATAAAAAGAAATTATTCGTATTAAACCATTGCATCTGCTTATTTGAAGCTTTGATAAAATAATTTAGCGCATTTCCCAGTTTATATTTCCCCTTTATAGAAATGGAAGAACTCTTGATAATGTTTAAAATGCGAATTCATGTTTGAAAATTATAAAACACGTCCCTCGTCACTTGCGAAAAATATTTTTTTTTAGAAAATTTAAAACATTACTTGAAATCGATATTTAAATAAAATTTACACTTGAAATCAGAATTAATAATCACGAATAAAATAATCCGTGAACAAAGAAGGAATGGAACTGTTTTTCAGAAAAATGAAAATTTTAATAAAACTTAGAGAGGCAAGCAGTTTGTTCTCGATGAAGGACTGTCAAAATCGTGTGGTCATATGAAAATTGTCTGTTAAAACAGTACAACTTACAACAGGATAAATGGTTCGGAATTCATTGATTTGCTTCATTAACGTCGCATTCAGAAGCAACATGAGGGCTATTGACGACGGACCTCGTAATTTTGAACCTCGCTCAAGTGACGAGGACGACACCTAAGCTGGAAACCCCCTCTCTTAACTTTCACACCACGCCATCGGAAGAATTTTAGGCCTCGACAGATTTAACGTACATCAGCCCAGGATACATTACGGGCATCAAGGCTCGAGTCCAGACCGTGATCACTAGGCTACCACGGCCACAAGATGGTTCAAAAAGTATCCGTAGTTAAGAATGAGAAATTGAGTATTAGGACTGGAATACACACTGTAGTATTGCTTACTGGATGTTTTTTCCTCTCTTTTTTTTGTAAGAAGTCTATGACTTTCTTTACATTACAAAAAATTACCATCGTAGCTATTTCGTTCGATGAGACCATATCCGCCTTCTTTGGGTTAAATTCACAAACCATTATTTGAGTGTTGCTTGGTTTCTGGTTTTTTTTTTTTTTCTGATAAATCAGGTCTCATCAATGGGGGAAATAACGACAATTCTGCGAGGCATCGGTCAAATTTCGATTTGATAATCATTTGTTGTGAAACCGAAATTAATCACTGAATCAGTATCGAATTTGTTTTGGCCACATTTAACATATGGTGGGTCATAATGGTAACGCCAACTTACCTTAGTTAAGCCATCTGTCTTCAAACACATGTACCTTTTGAGCAACCTTCATAAATTAAGTTAGTAGTAGTACTATTTATGCGTAATTGGGGTTGTTTAATTATTTTTAAATGCCTCAAAAAAGTAGGAAATGAGAAAATAAGTGCCTTATTTTGTTGTCATCATAAACTTTTGCTTATCTATCAATGCATTTTGAAAAGAAAACTTTAAATTGTTTAGAGCTAAAATAACTTCAATTCGTGTTTCAGTTGAATCGTTTACAAGACTTTAAACTTCTACATTGTTTAAAAAAAAAATCTTTTGGCTTATTAGTATTTTGATTCGTAGTAGTGTTAATGAGATAATGTACTATACGTAAATATAAAAAAAAATATCCTCAACAACTTATTTCCTCAATTATTTGGACAAGCAATTACGGATTGATTGATGAAAAGGCTTGTGAAATGAGCTGTTGAAAAAAAAAATAAAAGCAATTTTCGAAAGGAAATTCTTCCTAAATTTTTTTAAAAGAAAATCGTGAAAATATGTCTAAAAATCTTTTGATGAAAATAAGTAGTGAATACTTGAATCCGAAACAGACTTTAATAATATATTGTTCATTCCGAACAACGTATTTGTAATCTCTTTGAATATAAAATAAAAAATTTATTTTGCTTTAGATAAATCTATACCATATAATCTTAAATATATACGCAAAGTTTCAGATAATTTTTGATTTATCCTACTGCCTTTATTGAGTGTTTTTAAAAGAAGAGAGACCTTTTTTTCCTTTTCAAGTCTTATTAGAGAAATTACAAAATTTCGAATGTCTCGAAAGGATTTACAGAGTAATAACACAATATTTAAACGCTTTTTTAAAATCATTTCATTTTTCTATGCGCAAGAAATAGCAATTAACCTTCATTTATATAATTTTTGATGAAAAATTGCTGTTTGATTTAAAATAAACATTAAAAAAATGAAAAAAGTTCTATCCAAAGTTTTGAAAGGAACAGATTTAGCCACTCAAGGTGCGGTTTTTTATATAATTATAATTAATTACTCAATTAAAAATATGAGAATTAAAGTAAGCGATGAAATATCGAGAAATGGACAATAGTAAACTTTTCCTGTATAAAAATTAAATCAAACGACATATAATTAAAAATTGAATGTATTTAAGCTAAATGTAATTAAAATTGAAGCAAACGATACAAAATTGAAAAGTGATCTGGTACGCCAAAAGTGATCCAAACAAAACAATAGTCCCTTGAGTGGCTAAAAATATAAATACGAATGAATGAGTATAACAATTTAATTTTCTTAAATCCTGTAAAAGTTGCTCTGAAGGGGAAAAAACTTTGTTGCCTAGTCATATTGAAATTCTCCCCGAAGATCTAAAAGTTTCTGAATTGTTTAATTTCATGACTTTTTTAAATATTATATTCTAATCGATTCTTTAAAATATCTGTAATTCTTAAGACACATTCTGTATTCATTATGAAGTCTATAAAGTAATTATTTAAATGCTGAACAAAAATTATATGCTTATTTATCCATATTGGCCATTAAAATAAAATAAAAACATATGTAATTTTAATACAACGCTCTGAAGGATTCAAATGTTGTGACATAATAGACCTTTCGAAGAAATAATTAAGGAACAAATTTTGTTTCTCGATCATTTAATTATTTGGTTTTTACCTATGCTTCAGCATTTGGGGTTCTCGTTGTATTTCTCTTTAAAAGTTTGAAATATCATTTGTCATTGTGAAGCGAAATAAAGATTCTCATCCAAAAATACATTGATTTGATGAATAAAATTTCAAATTTCGAAATCTTTTGCACGTTTTCGGGGAACTTTGAAATTTTGAAAATTCTCCATACAGACGCAATTATTTTCGAATCGACCTACTTCAAAAACGTTCTTAAAGATTAAAAAAAAAAAAAGAATAAAACTTATTAAACGATTCATTACATAGGCATGCCAAAAAACTTGTAAAATTCTCATTTTAATATCGTGCAAACAACGCAATGTTACTGTTACAATTTTGAGCAAAAATTCGAATCTGTAAAAAAAAAAAAATCTGAATTGAATGTAGCTATATTCTTAAATAAATGTTCCAAATTGTCATCACTCTAGCATGCTGAACTGTTCCTCTTTTACTTCTGAAAATTCATAGCAGTAACTATGATTCTTTTGGAATTCACTTGAAAACAATCTCAAAAGCGGAAGAAAAAAATGTACTAATCACCTGCCACGCAAAACAATACCCTGACAAAAATAAAGCAACTCATTTTTACACAAAGAACAATCACAAACAGTCTTCCTAATGAAACG
The DNA here is from genome assembly GCA_019974015.1 of Nephila pilipes. Taxonomy (NCBI): domain Eukaryota; kingdom Metazoa; phylum Arthropoda; class Arachnida; order Araneae; family Nephilidae; genus Nephila; species Nephila pilipes. The sequence goes on along the minus strand of BMAW01067541.1, from coordinate 83,865 downwards.
AACACCGCAGCTGTTGCCACACAACACTCCCAAATATGTCATCTTTCTCGTCTAATCTCCGGAGAGAAAAAAAAATACAGCCGACGTAGTTGTGGAATTTCGTTATCAAAGAACCCAACAAGAAATGAGACCGCAGAAGAAAACAAACTGAGACAGAAAGAAGGGGAAAAAGGTGAGAAGAAATTTGCTATTCTTTTTTTGTTTCGGCGCTGGAAATTGCAGACGCCGAAGAAACACATCACAAGCCTTGCGTTAAATCAAATGCCCTTTCTGCTGATGAACTTGCTTGAACCAAGAGCTAGTGAGCTGGCTTTTGATAGTGGCTGGAATGGAAGCGATTTGGGAAAAATTTCGCCCGAAATGGTTGAAGAAATAAAGGGAGAATTGTTCCTATGCGTCTTGAAAGTAATAAGTATGTCTAAGTGACGTTATTTCTGAAGAAATATATTACTTAAATTTTGAGTTTATTTCGTAGTCTCTCTTAAAATATACACCTTAGCTGCTTGAATAAAAATTCTATGTAATTTTTAGAAGCTGTATTCATACTAGTTTATAAAGCTCAAAATTATTTCGTTCATTTTTTTGTAACTTTTTTACATAAAGTTATAATCTTTTAATAGTTATAATCTAATGCATAAGTTTTTAACTAAAGTTTAACTATACCTGATAGCGAATTTAATTTCTAAATTTTCGACTAAGATGGCTTTCCTTTTAGAGTGTAGAAAATACTTTTTAACAACTCTAATGAAAGTTAGGAAAACTTTTAAAAGCGTCTAATACATACATATTTTTCAAAGGAGATGTAAAGTTATATACATAAACTGACGTCAAATTTCTTTAATATTTTTATCGAATAAATTAATTTACTTGCTTTAATTAAGCATAATGGTTTTTATAATCATATAATGAAACAAAATATTTTAAGTAACTTCATAAGAGATATTTAATTTAATTAAAAAAATCACATGTAAGTATTTTATGTATAATAACCAGCATTTTCTAAAACTCTAAAAATATTTCATAATAAAATTTCCGCAATTTTTAGAAGCTCTATGCATACTAGTTTATAAAGCTCAAAATTATTTCATTCATTTTTTTTTTTTGTAATTTTTTTACGTAAAGTTATAATCTAATGCATAAGTTTTTAACTAAAGTTTAACTATACCTGATAGCGAATTTTATTCCTAAATTTTCCACTAAGATCGCTTTCATTTTTGAGTGTAGAAAATGCTTTTTAACAACTCTAATAAAATCTAGAAAAACTTAACATTTTTTATTAAAAAACGTCTAATACATACATGTAATTTAAAGGAGATATAAAGTTATATATATAAACTGACCTAAAACTTTTTTAATATTTTTATTTAATAAATTAATTTACTTGCTTTAATTAAACATAGTGGCTTTTATGTAAATATAATGAAATAAAATATTTTAAGGTATCCGACAACGTTCGGAACCATGATTTTGAAAAAACGTATAAATGAATATTTTTTTTTTGATATTTAGTATCATCTGAATTAGAATGTACATAAAAAAGCATTTCAAAAGTTTATTACAATGAAAAATTTTTAAAAGGCAATTTTTTAGCATTAAAAAAGAAGAAAAAAAAAATAGCACATTTTCAAAATATTCTCCTTTCATGAAAAATCTTTCTAGAACATTGTTATTCAACACATGTATTGATTTGACACCAGTACAGAGCCTGAACCAGGATTATTTTTTTTTTAATAATTCACAATATTTGCAGAGTTATTATGAGTCGAAGTAACAACACGTGTTTTTTTTTTAAAAAATTCCTCCACTCTTATGCATTAAAATGTGAATAAATCCACTTACATACCATACATTACAAAAATCGTAGTTCAGGATCTTAAGAATAATATGAAAAATATTTCTACCAAATTCCATTTATATATAGAAAAAAACATTCGAGTTATTACCTTTCAAAAATTGTAAGCATACTGAAAATTATATTCTTCATAAAATGGATTTAAAGTTAAAACTTGTTCAGAAAACAAAGGAAATGTCTGATATTAAAATACTTATAACTTTGTCTCTATACAAATGGAAGACAACTTTAGAAAGAGAAGATTTCAAATATTTTAAAGGATAAATAAAAAAAAAAAATTCTGTATTTTCTCCAAAATTCGAGTTTTTAACGTAGTTGGATAACTTAAGTAACTTTATATATAAGAGATATTTAATTTAATTATAAAAAATTACATGTAAGTATTTTATGCATAATAACCAGCATTTTCTAAAACTAAAAAATATTTCATAATAAAATTTTCGCAGCATTATTTTATTCTTACCGTTTGCTTTCACTTTTTTTTTTTTACTCAGCACCGAGAATTTTCTTTTCAATATTATTTTTAAATTTCAAATTGTATTGAAAAGAGTGACAACAAAAGAAGCATGAATTATTAATAAACTTTTTTTAAAAAAAAAATCTCATACGCAAGTATGTAAAAATGTAGCAAGAGTGTAGATAAGTATTGCTACTTTGTTACATTTTTATCTCGTCATGATGAAAAATGTAGGATTTTCCAGGCTGTCTATGAATCAAATGCATTTTTTTTTTTATTTTCTTTCTTATACTTGCATGTGAGAGAAGACGAAATCGATTTGAGACGAATATAAAAGTTCCATAAAAAAAAGCTGCTGAACGACTGTGAAAGCTATCGAATTAAAATTAAATTTAAAAGAAGGTGGTGTTCTACACATTCTTTCTTTTTATTATTATTGTTTGTGATTAATTGAGCAATCTTAAACAACGGTTATTATATACATTTTTTAAAGTCAGTTAAATATGTAAAACGAGACTCCCATATAAAAGACATACATGTGTTTCCATCAAAAAACGATTTAATGATTATTTATTAAAGATGCATTGAGAAGTAACGCGAAGGCTATTGGCGACGGACGTCGTAATTTTGAGCTTCTGTCAAATTTTGACGTAGGGTTATAACGCGTTTTTTCATTCACTAACTTTGGGGACTTTTTTAAAGAAATGTTTTTAAAAAAATATCGTTCCAATAAAATGAAACATGATTTATGCAGATTAGAATGAAGTTATGAAGGGTAGCGAACGGATTAGATAAATTTAATTTATAAGCGATGAAATGCAAAACGGGGAGTTTAGAGAATTACAGTTAATTAGTTGGAACTTGATGTAGTGGGAGTGAGAAAAACCCGTTCATTGTCTGGGAAATAGTTTGAGAGATTCTAGATGAAGCAAGAGAAAGGTTCCAGACTCGAATCCTCAATTACAGTTTGTAACTCACTGGAATCCAAATGAGTTGGTAAGAAAAAAATTAAATTTGCATTCTAACTCATAATCTAAACACGTTTAGGTAAATGTTACTGCAGAGAGATTTGATAGAGATAAGACACTTGGCCGTGATAACCTAGTGGTTACGATCGCCCTCTCTTGGCCGGCATTGTTTCCATTGAGTCGTGGGTTCGAGCCTGATACTGAAGACCCACTGTGTAATGGGACTGATGCTTGCCGCCAAATGTGTCGAGGTCCCAATACCTACCGATGGCGTGATATGGGAGTTTGGAGAGGGAGGTGCCAACTCAGGTATCGTCCTCGTTAAGTGACCGATATTCAAAATTATGAGATTCGTCCCCAATAGCCCTAGTGTTGATTTTAAGTGCGGCGTTAATAAACAATAACTTTAATAGAGATAAGTCATTAAATATTCCTAGGTTTCAATAAAAATAATTTGATTAACATCTATCTTTTTCATTGGACTGCGTAATTTAGTGACTATATAGTTAGAAGATTTATAATGGAAAGTAAACCAATTAATAATAATTCGATATAAAAACCAACGTTTTTAAAAACAACGTTTTTATATGGTGGCAAAGTTTATTAGAGAAAATTATTGAAATATTAGTTAAAACTGTTAGTTATTTTTAACTTTAAAATTTACTTAAAAAGAGACATTTGTGAGCGTATTAAAAAATTTATAATACTCATAAAATCAAAACATGCATTTGAAAGTTTGTAAGTCATTCTATTAAAAAAAAATGGGAACCAGAATTCAGAAAAAATTATTGTGATAAGACACGGCACCAAATATTGGAAACTTTCTTTCTTGCGAATGATTACTGACTAAAAGTCAGCAACCCTTACTATCTCGGAGATAGTAAAGGGGAGATAGTATCTCCCCTTTATGAGTACAAAAGTTTTACGATACCTCATGCGGCGTGGAGAGTCCCCGGTGCTCCCAGAGGGGGAAAGAAATTTTTTCTTCAATCCTAAAAGCGCCGAGAGGAAAGAATATTTTGACTTGTTAAAATTATTGAAATATTAGTTAAAACTTGTCGCAAACGTCTAAATATTGCATTGTTAGGCGAGTACGAACGATTCCAAAATTTCAAAGCTCTAGCTTGATGGGAAGTTGGTTAAATTAAGGATCGAAAATTTGATGACACACACACACACACCAAGTGAAATTCAGAAAAACGTTGTAATTAGAAGGCGTTACAAACTGACGAGGATAACATCTGAACTGGGGTCTCTCTATCTGCAAATTTCCACAGCACACGAATATTAGGACTTCATTAACATATACCAACCCACTACACAGTAAGTCTTTAGTGTCCACAAGTTCCGAGTCGACTACTCGATGGAAACAATGCCGGCCATGAGCTGACCACTATGACTCTTCGGCTATCACAGGCATCCTATCGAAATCGAATTGTCGCGTTGAGGAAAATTATCGCCAACATCATTTTAAATGTAAAGTATCGTGAATCTCAACTGAGGAAAAAAAGATAAAAAAAAAAAAAAAAAAAAAAAAAAAAAATCAGAAAATAAGCTGTACCTTTAAGTATTTTTAGGTTTTTGAAGCTTAAGATTCTTATTGCATAACGCTTTTAATTATTATTGCATACCTTACACTATTATCCAGTACAATATCTAAGTTGACCGGTCTAGGGTCAAACTATTTAACAAAGAGAAGTAGTCAGCAAATGGAATTCGTCTTTTCTATTCATTCATATATACGCTCTATTTTTAAATTCCTACTATTAGCTCACACTATCTCTATATATATCTTGTTCAAATTTTCAATCGTTAATAAAATACTTTTTATTCATCCACTCCAGTTCAAATACATTTTTTTAAACTTGTAGTGGATAACACTCGATGTTAATACAGTTTTTTCAAATATTAATTAAATTTAATTGGTGAAAATGCAGTTGAGCCCAACCACTTGGCTCGATTTCAAAAATTGACAAACTCGGCGATTTTTTTTTTGACTGAACATTAAGTCCGCGAAGCAGACCAAGGTAGCCACATTTGGAAAAATACCGCCAAATAATTCCTGTCGCCAAGGGTGGTTGGGTTAAACTGCATTCCAACCATTTCATATACCGGATGAATTAAGAAACAAGCCAATGCTTCTACTATGTCATTTGTCTTGCAATGGCGAAGTTGGTAGAGCGTCGGAGTAGAATCTTCATGCCTTCGGATCGAATCTCGTCGAAGCAAAAAATATTTTACTTTATTTTCAAATAATTAATTTTAATTTTATATGGGAGGAAAAAATTTCTCTTATATAAGATATTTAGCGGGATATAAATTTAGGAATAAATATCGTCAGTGACGAAGCGTGTTGTTCGCTGGAAAAAAAAATTCTTTTGCCATTTAATATTGTGATTCTATCATATGTATGTACATATTTATATTAATTGTAATTATTTAATAAAAAGTAACTAAAATAAAAAAATTTCTTTGTTGGCTTAAGTAGGAATTGACTTTAATTTTTTTTTTTTATATTACTTGTTTATTATAGTTTTTACACAAATCACATATCACAAAACTACAGTAGAAAACTTTGCTAGTAGGGGGCCCGATATTATAATAAAATTTGAATTTTCAATAGGGACACGAATAATTTTAAGTCATTCCATTTTCTCTCCTTGAAACTCTAAAGTGTTTTCCGTAATTACATTTCCTGTATACTCTAAGCCATAAATTGAAGGAAAATAATATTGAACTTAGAGTAAGTAATATCATGCTAAACTTAATTTGTGTGATCTGTGTTGATAACAAAGCATAAGAAAAGGAGGGCTTATAATATAAAATTAAATTACATGAAATTATTCAATCAAAAACCCTCACACAAAAAGAACACTATTATTTCGTGTAGAAATGGACTTCCTGAATGAAATGACAAAGGTTAAATTAGAAGTAAATTAACATTACGCGTCACAATCCAATTGAACAAGAAACAATTTTCAGATGTACAAAATGAAATAATACGATTACATAAAAATAATACAAATTATAATCTTCGCTATAAATCTTTTCGTGCTGAACGAATTCCTCTATTCAATTTACAGAGGTTCAATTTGGTATAAGTTAATATATATGCTATATATGTCACAATCTAAATGGTCAAGAAACAATTCACAGAGGTGATAAATGAAAAGATACGATTAATTTTTCTAATAGTCTATCACTTCGTGTAGACTGGATTTCTTTACTCATGATACAGAAGTTAAATTTGGGATAAATTAATTCTATATGTCATCCAAATTGTCAAGATAAAATTTACAGAGATGTTAGTATAGAAATCTATATCCCATAAAATGTAATGTAGTACATAGAGGACTTTGAAAATTACATTAACTGAAGATAGTTATCATTTTATAAAGGGATTTGACTCAGGAGAATCTATTGTAATTTTATCTTTGTTTTTAATAATTTTGTATTTTTTTTTATTATTTTATATTATATATTTAAATTGTTTCATTCATTGTGTTTTAAAATTATTTTAAACGAAGCGTATTCGGAAAGTAAGTATCATTTTAAAAAACAACTAGTAAGCAAATTTTTTCAAGCCAATTTTATTTTTACATGTAAGAGCATACCGTAAACTATTTTTCTACGTAGTTTCCACCGATCTTTGGTAGCCTAGTGGTCATGGTTTCAGACTCGTGGCCGGCGGTTTTCGTTAAATCGCGGGTTCGAGCCTTGGCCACTGAAGACCCGCCATGTAGCCGGGGCTGATGCACTTTAAATCTGTAAGGGCCCAAATCCTCTCGCTGGCGTGGTGTAAAAGTTAAGAGAGGGGATGCCAGCTCAGGTGTCGTCCTCGTCATTTGACCAAGGCTCAAAATTACGAGGTCCGTTGCCAATATCCATTGTGTTTCTTCTAGTGCGACGTTTATAAAACCAAACCAAACAATTTCGTCGATATTCAAATGAGCCGCTCAGAAGCCAAAGCGGTTAAGTCCGTTTTTTGATATCTTCTGATTTTTGATGAAATAAATAATAATCTTCTTAGTTATTAAAGGATATACTCGTTGGTTACTTTTTTATAGGTTAGACAGCCCTTTTTTTAATAGCTTCTGAATATATTGTATGATAATTTCAGAAGCCATTGTGAATAAGTCCACCTTTAATCAATATTTTTTTACATAAACTTTGAAATAAAAATTAAATTATTCTTCTTCTTTCGATATGCACTGAAAAACAAGAAATTCATAGTAACTGTAACCGTTACTTCTAATTAGAATTTCTTATCTTTTTCAGCTGCCAAAAGGTATAAGTCCTAAAATTTTTAAGATGCTGTCATTATTTCAATAAATACTTACGTTTTTATTTACACATCCTGTGCATATCTTGTTTTTTTGCAGAGTTTACACCTCGAAAAAAGACTTTATACACTTTTCTAATTAAATTAATAAATCAAGAATTTTAAAAACTAATGTATCAAAAAACATTAATTTTCTCAATTTTTGTGTTTTGGACTTAACCGCATTGGCTTCTGAGCGGCTCAAATATTAGTCGTAGCGGGTTACCAGCTTTTCCATACCTTCTTCATAGAAACTTCTCGCCAATGACGATAACCACAACTCCACAGCATTTTTCGCCTCATAGTCGGATCCAAAACGCTTACCGCCTAGCTCGCGCTTCATGCGCAGCAGCAAATGGCATTTGGACGGCGCCAAGTCTGGGCTGTACGGCGGGTGAACGAGACTGTCGAAATCATCGTTCACGTGACACCAGCAGTAAGGGACCAAGCATTGTCATGGAGCAACACAATTTCTTTACTGAGCATTCCTCTCCGTTTGTTTTCAATTGCTCGCAGTAGTTTTCTTTAAGTCTCACAATATCGTGCCGCATTGACGATTGCCCCTCTGGGAAGAAATTCAGTGAGCTAGACCCCTTTCCTATCCCAGAACACAGTGTACATGATTTTTTTTGTGCTGGCATTTTGTACTTTTGTCTCTTCTGAGATTGAGTGTGTCTCCCCTCCATTGACTGTTGTTTCGATTCTGATGTGACATGACGAACCCACGTTTCATCACCTGTCACAATTTGGCTTAAAAATTCTTCTCCCTCTTCATTGTATCATGTGAGAAATGTCAATTCACTGTCAAGTCACTTGGGTCTGTGAACATCAGTGAGCATTTTTGGAACCAATAGGTAACACACCTTGGGATAATCTAAGCGGACTGTAGCAATTTCATACAAAACAGTAAGTGAAATTTGCGGAAATTCGTCTGAAAGCTTCGTCATTGAGAAACGTCTATTCTCGTGGATTTTTTCATCAACATTCCTTACCAGATTATTGTTGACAACAGAAGGCCGACCACTCCGAGCCTCATCGTGGACATTTGTTCGACCTTCATTAAACATTCTAAACCACTTTCTTACCATTCCATCACTCATCGTGTCTTCATCGTAAACATCTTTAACTTGACGATACATTTTTTGCTTTCAAAAATCGAATATCGCAGTCGGTGGGATCAGTAATTGTCTTAAACGTTTTAAATGCGCGTAGCAAACTGAAAATACAACGTAGAGCAACCAACATGGCGTCATTTGAGAGCCTATGAACAAAGAAGACTAGTGCGCATGCGCGGAACGCCGACTACGGTGTTGCGACGGCGGTACAATGAAACGCTACTTAATTTCCGAATACACCTCGTACATAACAGTCTTAAATTATTATATACTGTATTTTAACATTAATTTTTAAAACTATTTTGTGACCATTTGTGTATCAGCAGAGAATTTTCAAGTGTTTAAAAATATTTAAAAAAATTTCAAAGTCACATGATAAAAATAAACGCGTAAGAGAGAAACTTTATTTTTTGCAGCTTACGCAAATAATAAAGAATATTAAAAAAAAAAACCTTATAAAATCAAATTTACATTCTTTAATTCAAAATGACGGGAAAAAGGAGACTTTTAAAAGGGGAAAGAATTCTTTCAAAACTGAAAAGTTAATGTCTTAAAGGCCAAATGAATTTTTTATTCAAATTACGGTCTTTGTGCTTTTTTTAATGGAAAAATCCACGAGTGTTTTGTTTTTTAAAAACGCTTAATCTATTTCAACCTGTCTTCTAACGACTAAATCAGCTGTTAGAGATTTTTGAAGAAAGCTATTTTGAAAAGTAAATCTTCATTCTAGTTCAATCCTCTGTAATATCTACAAACGTAAAAATGTTCTTTAAAAAGTATAATAGGGGAAAATATGGCAACAATGGTAATTAAAGAAGGAAATAACAGACAAAAAATTTTAACAATTACCATTTTTTACTCCTTTTTTGTAACTTTTGTAAATAACTATTTTCACTATTGTAAATAAATGCAGTTAATTCTTCCAGAGAAGCAGAATCCTCTTCGAACCTTTCTTGCAGTTTTTACTAGTTCAACTTTGGGATCATGGTATTCATATTTTATAACACCGTACTGCATACTTCTCCAATAAAGTGTATTTAAATGACAGTTGTAATTAATATCAATTATTCTTCTATTAACAAACAATATGTTTCATTTCTTACTTTTGGAGCTTTGTGACGTACTTTCTTCATTATTTATTTCTATCGCCCTCTTTTAGTCTGATTAAATTGCCAATAATTACAAAACTCCCGTTGAAGATATGTGAGATCAGGACAAAGCAATTTATTAACCATTAAATATTATGCGAGGTCGTTCTCTCTGGAATCCCTCTTAACTCATTCAATCCTGGTTTAAAATATGATCATAAAGTCTTAGCTTACCAAATCCTTCGATCTGATTCAATCACTTCTAGATAACAGCCGATTCTTATCTAAGAGCTTTAACTAGGAGTCAATTCAATCCAAAGAATGCTTCAATCCAATTTGCAAATATCTATAAACCTAACGTTATCTTCTATTCCCCTTCCTTTTTCTTTTCAATTCTATTTTGTCTATATTTCACCATCTCTTATTCAATTCATTACATTTCTTATCTTCGTCTAATTTACCTAATGACGTTTCATTTCGGTTGGGAAGAAAGTGTAACTTTATGCAGCTCGAATTACTCCCAAAAATCACCGAGGTTAGTAAAGAAAAAATAGCGAATACACCAACGTCACAACTTATAAAAACGAAATGAACCTCTTCATGAAAATACTTATAAAATTTACTAAGTTTTCTTTACAAGAAACGTTACAAATTTTTTGTAGTTTTAATATGAAGTACTCAGAAAAAATTCAGTTTATTTCAAGATGTATTTTTTAAATTTAAGAAATCAGAGTCATATAAATAATGCATGAATACATAAGAAAACAAAATAGTTTAGTTCTTTTTGTAAGTTGTTTATGACTTCTGAACTTCATATATAGAGGAAACAGGCTAATTGGGGGGCCCTTAAAAAACTCCATTTTAATCATCTCCTCATCTCCTTGACTTTAAAATGGCTTTGCCTTTTTTCTCATAATCTTTTAGTTACAAGTAAAACAAAGAAGTGAAAAATTTGTAGCACTCCGATATTAATTCCTTCACTTTCCATTCTTAATCTTACTTAAAAAGTTATTGAAACAATAGTCCAATGAATAGAAAGTCACACATGGAAGATAATTAAGTTGGTTTATTCAAATCTATGAGTAATCAAAAGTCAATCTCTAACATATACAATCTGTGACAAAGGTGCCTATACGCATCTGACTTAACGTTTAATATAATAGCTTACTTATCTCACCGAACCAACCGTGTTCGAGTACGTAGAAGATTTATAGATGATGGTCTGATTCACTGACCCCGAGTGAATCATTCATTTAAATTCATTTAAAGTCTGCAAAACATTAATAGAAAGGGGAAAACTCGATAGAGCCCGCGTTATAGGTTTTCTTTTTATTGATGTATTTTTTGAAATTATCTGAATTCTAGAGCTTCACGGGGTTATGTGCAAATGACCTTTATTATTTTGAATCACAGTTTTTGTTATCTTTGTTATTTGGAATCCCAGTCTTTGTTATCTTTGTTATTTGATGGGCATGACATCCGATAACAGTGTTCATTGTCTATCATGTGTCTCGTTCGCTAAAAATAATTATTACCTAATTATATTTTGAAACACGTGATAATGTTAACTAATAATATTAATAGAGTAATATCTAATAAAGCCTGAAATTAAGATTAATCAGAGTATTCCTTGGTGGGAATTAGTAATGTATATTTATTATTTAATTTTAATGATATATTTTAATATTCTTACGTCTTTTGATTACCTATTATTATGTATCGATTTTATTGTAACACCATGAATAAAATTTTAAATGCGTAATGAAAGATAATAAAATCATTTGTATCACTTAATATTCTAAGAACGTATTACTTAAGGTTCTTAAATCACGTTTATATTTAAGAGATAATAATCAAGTATGCACGTATCAATCCTTCCCCTCTAACAAAAAAAAAAAAGAAATGAATTAATTACTTGTGAAAGTCAAGATTATCTTTACCTGTTTGCAACTCAGCATTTCAAAGCAATTCGTTATTTCTCCAATTCGTTCGCACAGCTCTCTCTATTTGCTGTGTCAGCCAATGATACTTGTTCATACTTTTTCTTGATTTTACTGCATATAATCATTTTATCAATTACTTAACATTTTATGATTTCTTAGAAGTTATTTTAGGGACATATCAGTAAAAAGTGGAAAAAGTATTTGATGATGCTATAGGGGAAAAAAATCATGAAATTTCCTAACGAAAAGTAAAAATTAAATACGATTCATTCTCTCTCAGTTTTAATACCTTTCTCTAGCTTTTCAATACTTTTTCGAAAATACATTATTTCACCTGATATACTGGCAAAATGAAAGTTATCAAGTTTAGTTTAATTTAGTTTTTATTAACGTCGCACTGGAAGCAACACGAGGGCTATTGGCGAAGAACTTTGTAATTTTGAAACTCTGTCAAGTACGAGTTTTAATTTAATTTTTATTAACGTCGCGCTAAAAGCAACACGAAAGCAATTGGCGACGGATCTCGTAATTTTGAACCACTGTCAAGTGACGAGGACGACACTTGAGCTGGCACCCCCCTCTCCTTACAATCCACACCACGCCAACGGGAAGACTTTGGGCCCCGAACATGAAAGTTAACAAACAAGCATATTTTGCAAAAACACGCATTATACTTACATCGTTATCTGATATATTATAAAATCGTGAATGTGATACTGGATTTTTCATTTCTGTTAAAAAATTCATTTCATAAAGACTTCTTGACCGCATTTCATTATCAGGATTTTATTATTGAAAAACAAATAAAGCAATAGAACATAATCGGACGAAATATAAATGAAATGTACGTTTCATAAAAACCTTTTGAATGGTTATTTTAAAACTAATAGACGTATTTTGTGCAAAAATATCACAAAATTTTATGTTATTGTGTTGGGATCAATGTCAATTTCTCTATCCTAATACATTCTGAAATATAAATGGATAGCAGAAAAATTTTTCGGGAGGAAAAAAAAGAAAAACATTATCAATTTTTTAAAAAAATTTCTCTAACTACAATTAAAAATGAAATCAGATTAAATTCCGTTTCTTTGCACGAGTTTTATCATCATTTACAATTTTACTTTTTGCTTTAATTCATCTCATGACTAAGCAAACACAATCGAGAGAATACCAAAAGAATCCGCATCATTAATTTTATTTGAACAACAGCAGGACGACCATTCCGAGAAAAGAATATTTGCCCTGACATACAACGTTCCAAATCGCAAGAGAATGGAACTGAACCCTGAGGAGACAACAAACACTCAAAACAATGTACGAAAAGAATGCCCTTTCTTCATCAACTGTAGGTCAATGTCTGGCCACTACGGAAGTTTCAACAAGTGCTAAGTGTGCTGTGTTTTTGTCTGTGAGAATGCACGTGAACCGACAAAAAGTTAATTAAAGAAACGACAGCTTATATCACCTGAAACATTACATGTCTATTTCCGAATCACTAACCACAGTCGCAAGAAGAAAATTATTTTGTCAGTGACTGTATCTTATGCTCACTTTTTTTTTATTAGAGATCTCCTTTTTCAAGCTTATTTGGCTCATTTAAGGTTTGTTCTTTTTCTTCCTCCTTTCTTGCAAAGTTGAATAGCCTTAACATAAAGATGACATTAAGCTAAATTGAGCTAGAATAAAATTACGAACATTGAGCAGTAATTTACTCAAACACGTGGTCATTTTTATAAGCACACAACAATGCTGATGAAGTTTTTCAATTTTATACTAAATTTGATTAAGTTATCATATTTATAGTAGCTATGTTCTTGAAATTGGTTTTGAAATTGTTAGATTAAGGGTTAAGATTTTGAACAACATGCACCATCTTTGGAATGAGGAGGTCCTTGCACCTTATACACTTCTTAGTCCTTTGTGTCTTTATTATGGAATTTTAGAGAGTAAAAGGGTGCACACTTTAAGAACCAACATCATCTCCAGAATGGCTTAAATTTATGGGAAGTATTCGTTGTGCTAAAAAATATTTTGGAGTCAAATAAAAAGAAAATAAATGAAATTCTCGATGACTTCATTAACTGTTATATACTGCTGAATTTTCCATTCAGCAATATTCTTCCCACATATATTAATCACTTGCAAAAAGTACGATGGATTTCTAATGGATACGGAGCAGAGGATGTGCATGGAACATATGAAGTATATACTTTCCACATATTTTCCATACATATCCTGAGGCACTGAAATCCATACAGCGATACACAACTGGCACTTTAAACAAAGGAAAATATGTAAGTGTTCGAATTGTGTAAAGAAATTGGCTATCTAATCATATCGAACAATTTTTAAAAGCTGGTAAAAACATGATTACAAACCTGTTCTTGGTCCATCCAAAGCAAATTTCCTATAGATATTTATTGCCCTTTCAAAAAAGGCTCATTAGAAATCCACTGCCATTTTGCAGGTGTAGTAGATATGAAAAATATGTATGATAATACGGATTTAAACATCTGTATCTCTAAAATCATAGTCCTAAATCTCATCTAACATCTATAACTCTAATAGTACAGTACCTAAAAATAGCTATAAAGTCATCTTTCACATAAAAATCTAAGCTATCAATTTTATTAAAAAGTGGAATGTTCCTTCTCATTCTTTGGGGAGAGCGTGTTTTAGATATTATAACTTCCTCAGACCCAAGGTCAACTTTGAGCCATAAATTTTAGAATAATTTGTTTCAATTGGATCTAAATACATAAAAAAAATAAAGAAAGAAAAAATATTAAAAAAATTATTTTAATTTTTATTTTTGAGAAATTGTCTCCTGGAGAAGACATTGGGACAAAGTGACATCATAATGTTAATTTAAAATATTCCTTTAATCTTAATTTAATGAGTAATTCATAATAATGAGCATAATGTAAAATTTGAATCACAAAATATTCCTGTCCGAACTGTTTGCAGAAGTGTTCTAATTTCCAAAATGTATCATTCGTTGTTTTTTTCTCTCTCTTTATCTTATACTAAGAAATAATTTCTGAATTTTAAGTTGTTTCTTAATTTCCAAGAAATTTCATCCGCGAGTACTGGAGCTATAGTTTTTTCTACCCAATACATTTGAATTCTGGGAAATTTTAAATTAGACATAATTGCGGTGATAACTAATTATGTTTTATTTCATTTTCTGATACATACAGATTCTTTCCTGTACGCTTTAAATATCTACATTTGGTGAATTCAGGTAAAAATTAAAGAATATCATTCCGAGAAATATATGCCATAATTATAGTTTCAAATCGAGTGATTTTGATAGCCATCGACCCAATGTCTCCTGTAAAGCGACACTGAAATAACAACGTTCTAAATCAGAAGTGGGGAGATTTGAGTAACAAATTATGACTGTTATATATAAACAGCAAGTTTAAGGAATTCAATAGTGTGTTTAGTAATAAAAAATTACACAAATTACACAAATAATAAGAAATATGAACACTTAGCGATGCTCAAGCGTATAACTTTCTTTCTCTCGGAAGACACCATTTTCATTTTACCATAAATATGCTACGAATGCAAAATGTTCACTAAAAATCATTTTTTTTTTCAGAACTACCAACTATTAGTTAGAAAATTAACTAATTCTGGGTACCAATGATGCCTTTTATTTAACTTGACGGCATTTTTTGGAAGTGTTGTTTAATGTCTCCTACAGACGACGCTAGGACTGAGGAGGATAATACAGAGATAATGAATAACACTCGATCTAAAAAAATCTGTTAAGAACTTACATGGTTTATCCAATGAATTCATTTTACATTCGTTCTTTCTGCTTGATGAGAATTCAATTCCAATATTCATCCCTATCAATTTTGGATTGTTCTAAATGCTATTCATAATCAGCTTTTGTTAAAGGATTCATTGCTGCTTTTCTTCGGAAACGCAAAAAACTATAACAAAATCTGTTCTCCAAAAGTTATGGTATAACTTGTCTTTGGTGCTTACTTAGAAAACGGATGATCATAAAAACATGATATTTGGTACAATTGCACCTGTAAGAATTATTTATTGAATATTGCATAATTTTAACATCATGCATTGATTACTTACTTCAATCTGAAATTACTTACGATCATTCACGTAAACCATGTTTGAACTTTTATTTTTCAGTCTGTTAATGGTGAACGTTAAAAAACTAGTTGGATCTTAATTTTTGGAGGCTAATTTATTTCGTATGCAAGGGTAATATTTTACATTGATAATATTATTTCTTTAAAAAAATTATAGCTATTTAAAACGTAAATTTTATATTATTATTATTTCAAACAAATATAAGTGAAGTGTTTGTCAAATTTATGATACATAATTTTGTGAGTGTATATGATGCGCATTTTTAAGTATTAGTCATAACACATCTAACAATAAATATAAACGCATTCAATAATCACACAATCAACAATTTTTTAAAGGACCTCTCTTTTTTTAACAATATTTCTATACGGAAATCATAAATTTGACAATTATAGTATAATTTTCTGTTTGCTTATAATCATATGAATACCTCGGACGATTTAAGTAATTATACTGAATTATGAGGTTATATATATATATATATATATATATATATATATATATATATATATAAAAGTTGTATGTTTCTATTTTGTGTGTTAAACCACACGAATGCTGGCATATTGATAATTTTGCATTATATTTCTTTCTTTCTTTTTCTTTTTTTTTTTTTTTTAATTTTTAAGTATTTTATCTATTTGAATATTTGATGAACTGCATAAACATTGGTATACATTCCTATTTAGGATGGGACTTTAACTTTGTGGACTGAAACCATTAACTTAAAATTGTTTTATCTGAATTTATGGTATTTGCAATATATGACTTTATACATGTTCCATATAATTCATTGCAACATGTTACTGCTTACATATATATGATTATTTCAGGTGATATTTTTGTATTCATTCAATTAATTAATTCAATTATTTGTAACATTTCAATTAATTGATGTTTACATAACCTATTCATATGCATTTTTTAAATTTTTTTAGTCATTCATTGGAATTAGTTGTGTTTGTAAAAATGAAGGGATTTTTAGGGATCACTCTTTCCAAGTAGAAATTTAGGGTATAATTCTCAAATTAAATTTAATAGTTTAGTGGACTCTCCGATAAGGTACGTTTGTGTGTTAGGGCTCAACGCGGAGAGGGGGGGGGAATTTGTAATGATTTAACTTTAAATCCTCTTAGAGAGTTTCTAACAATAATAATTTAATTTCCTGATTTTTCCCATTCTCTCATTTAAAAGTAAAGTGTTCATTCTTATTTCCTGATATCATTAATTTTAACTTTAATTTATGCAACCACGAACTCTTAAAAACTGCAGATCTCACGTTTTAGACCGTTTGTAGGGATGATCCCTACCAGACTTCAGGTCTGCACTTAGATTCACTCGAAATCCCTTCATTCGTATCACATGTCTATGACGTATCCAGTGAAATTTCCCTACTATATAATGAAAAACACAGCGAAACCGCTCTCTCTCTAACCTCCATATCGACCAATAGGAAAGCTTGCTCTGATACCCACATCATAAAGACTTAATTCCAATCACACCCAGGTTTTGCAACACCTCTACCGATCCGAGCTTGAAGGCCTCTCCGCGGCCTATGTGCTCGACTAAGTTCCAAGTGTTCTAAACGCTCTCTCTTGCTCACTCCTGCTTTTACACTCATGTTCTCGTAATCCCTATCCAACGGTGGAGTTATGTAATTCCCGCCGTGTGGAAATTGTCTCTCTCTCCGCTACAGTAAAATAATTACTTGAAAATGAAATTAGCTTCGACTGTTTTGTAAATTTAATTAAATAGTACTATTTAAAAGAAAGTCGTTTTTTCGTTTTTTTTAAATTATAATTAGAAATTATATACACATACATATCAGCATAATTTCTAAAATTTTACTCATTAATTTGAGAAATGAAACAAGATTTCCACGTCCAAAATTTTACAGTTTTAATAAATATAATTTTCAAAATCAAACAACATTTTTGATGAAGGAAACATGAAAAATTATCATGATTCATTCTATCATGAGAAAATTCTTTATCCCCTTCATGATTTGACTGAACAACATATTTTTTTTTTATTTCTGTACCGACCAGATTTTCATCTAATCTGTGGTTTTTTTTACACACTCTTTAAGAGATATAGTACATTATTTGGTACGTTCCACGCACACTTTCAGAAATCATTCATCAAACAAAACAGATCAGTTTCTGGTACACAACCGTGTAAAACTGAATAAATCTTATTGATTCAAGGCTAAGTGACAAGAGAAAATTGTAATTTATCACCACAGGTTGGCAATCATGCATATCATTCGATAAAACATGATTAATTAAGTGAGATGCATCATATTTACCTCTGAAAATTGGTAAGAAGGCTCAATCATTAATTAATTCTCGGAGTATAGAATAAATTTATCACATTTTCTGAAAACGTCGAGGAGGGAGTATATTAATTAACAATTACTTTCATCGTAATACGATTAACCTTAATGAATGAATATTTATCTCATTTGATTATTTAATATATTAACTAATATTTTTTAAACTTTTGTTTTCTGTTTCTTTACTTTTTGTTCATTTTAGTTTTAGGGTGGAGAAAAAATGTTCTTGTACGGTGCGAAGTATTTTAACGCAGAAAAATGTATAGTACTTATATACTTTTATCAATAACAATGCAAAACGTCCTACTCCCCCCTCGAAGACAGAATAATCGCAATAGCCTAGTAATCATGGTTGCAAACTCGCGACCGAAGTTTGTTGCCATCGAGTCATGAGTTCTAGTACTGATTCACTAAAGACCCGCTGATGCATGTTTTTTATGTCCAGGCTCCAAGTTCATTCGTAGGCGTGGTGTGGAGGCTTGGAGAAAAAAAATGAAAGGTCAGGTGTCGCACTCGTCTTTTGACCGAGGTTCAAAATTGCGAGGCCCATCGCCAATAGCCCTCGTGTTGCTTCTTAGTCCAAAGTTAATGAATCAATCAGCGTGGAAAAATAAATTTTCATCTTTACTCCGAAGCAGCGGAAGCGATTATCATAGACAAATAGACCTACTAGAAGTCGTCATTGTAATGCATAGCATAATGATTATTATTCGAATCATTATTTAAAAAAGATTCGTGATAAGGAAAGTAAATGAGCTTAACATTGTTTAAAAACAATACTTGATAGTAATCCAATCTAAGCAGAAGAGACAGACGGATGTCAATAGAATTATTGCACCTCGTAACAATCAATCAATTTAATAATTGTTTTAAATAATATACATTAGCTAATTCTGTAAACACCTTGGTATCGACAGTTTTGTTTGTGACAAATAATTTTCTTTCGTTTCATTTTCATTCGGCGTGAATAGATTCGTCCAAAAGCCAAATACGCAAAAGAAAAAAAGAAATTCCAACACTTTAACGAATAAATATATCCTTCGAGGCTTCAAGTCCTTCCGTTGGCTTGGTGTGGAAGTTAGGTAAGGGAGATGCCAGTTCAGGTATCTTTCTCGTCACTTGATCGAGACTCAACATTACGAGGTCTGTCGCCAATCGCCTTCATGATGTTTCTTTGGGCGAAGTTAATAAACAATCAATAAATAAAACCCGAAAATAAGATTGATTCATAATATTGACAACTGTTTAAAAAGGCGAACCGGGTTTTGTTTTCGGGAGATGTTTTATTTACATATTTTACACACACAATACATTCTAGTACATATATTTACACGAGACGTTCTAAATTTCTATCTGCATTTATTTTACTCGTGTTTTTGTCTATTATTCATTAATTTTGTTCCATTCTTGAAATCTATTCTTTAATTTATTTATATTTATAAATAAATAATAACATTATTAATTACTATTCAAACCACCTGTTTTTTTTTAATAGCCTTACTAAATATATCCTTTTGGTTTATGATTCAAACTAGGTTTATATTTGGATTTATACTGCAAGCATCCTTAGAGTTTATTTTCCGGTAAGGTTTCATTTTCGAAGAAAAAAGTAGATTAATGCCAATCACGGGGGTCGTTCAAAATGTACCTGTGTTGGATGACAAGACCTGTGTTGAGCTATACTTAACAATGAGGGTAAAGGAGGTATTGTTAAAAACAATTGATTTACCATTGATTGCTGCCATGTATCAAAAGAGGCTAAAACAAGTCTGACATTGATTCATGGGTCAGTTTGTATTTGACAACCATTTACTGCTAAATCAAAATTCGAATATTGTCGCGTTGAGTTGTCACCTTCGATGAGATCCGAATTCATCTTCAGGCACTAGAAATCAAGAAATAGTTTAAATCCATGCATTGTTTCAACTACCACATTACGGACTTTTAAATGAATTTGATGGAATAGAATAACTCTCTCGACGGATGAAACGTGAATTATGTAGATTTGTTTAGTTTTGGGAAGTATAGTGAGCAGATATTATAAGTTACATTTATAAGCAGTGAAATATTCAATACTGCGATAGGAAGTTAGTATGTAGTAGTGAGCGGAGTTTAAACAAAAACGAAGGAATAGAAGCCATGTTGCCAAGCGTGATAAGTTATCGGATCACATTCAGAATAGGTCTGCTTGGTTCAGTCGATCGGATCTTCATCTATAGATCTTCTAAGGATTCGAATCCGATTGATGCCGGTCAGGTAAGTTTGTAATGCTTTTTCTTCATCACTCAGATCTTGCGCCATATCTCAATCTAATGTAGTAGTCAAAACCCAAAAAATACGCATTGAAGACACACAAAAAAAAAATAAATTACACTAAAATAAAAGCTCATCTTTAAGCCCAACTCATCTTTAAAATCTAACAATATTATTAGTTTACAGTTTTTACTCTCTCTCTCTCTCTCTCTCTCTCTCACACACACACACACACATACACACACACACACACACACACACACACATATATATACACATATAATCCATAAATTAAAGATAATTCAGAATCACACGAAAATCAAACTCAAAAAAAAAAAAAATTACATCAGTTGAATTATCCCACACATCTTCTAGAATAATATGCAGATTAAAGGAATCCATAAGATGAAGCCGATAGTACGTCACAATGACGAAAGAGTAAGAGAGGAGAAAATAAGGAATGGTAGCAAAGAAGTAAAATTGTTCTCAAGCATTCTGTAAGCCTCTCAGTGCCACAACCGAATAACTATCACACAGGGAACGCATGTGGATGATTTTTTACGTGATAGAATTATCGGCCACCTCTGGATTGTAGGCGTACTTAGATGGAAGTATCCGAGAAACTTGGAAACACTCAAAGTGTCATCTCTAGGCATTGGCAAACATTCCAAAATGATGGAACGTAAGTAGACGTTACATTACAGGTCGGTCCCGTGTTACAACGTCGAATGACGACAGGTATTTGGTAGTAACTGCAAAAGAAGCAGAAAGAGAACATCATCAGACCTTTCTCGTCGACTACCTTCAGCCACAAGTACTACAGTTTCAAGGCAAACCGTGTACAGACGTTTGGGACATATTGGTCTATATGCTCGCCCCTCAGACGTGTTCCTCTCACGGCAACTCAATGTCGCCAACTGTTAGCCTGGAGCAGAGAACATGCGATGTGGACATCGTCACAGTGGGCTTGTGCGATGGTTTCCGACAAATAGCACGCAGTAGCAGTCTCATTCCCGTCGGATTTCATATAGAGAACTCCAAATACTCGCTATTACAAATCAATATCATTGAACGAAACCATTACGGTTGTGCATGATTACTCGTTTGAGGCAGTATTATACTAGGCTCCAGAACAGATCTACGTTCAAATCGGAACCATGAGATACCAAATGTATCAATACATCGTTCTGCAACAACATGTACGTCTGTTCAGGGGTGCCAAAGCCGCAGAATTTGTGTTTATGAATGACAATGTCCGTCCTCACTGTTCAAACATTGTAAATGAATGCATTTAATCTGAGGATATCACCTATATGGAATGGCCAGCATTCTCACCTGACTTTAATCCAAAAGAGCATGTGTGGGACATGCTTGGCAGCCCGCCAACCACCTCCTACATATGTGCCGGGACTTCGGTGAGCATTGCTTGCTGAGTGGAGTAATCTTCCCCGAGATCAGCTCGATAATTTGATACTCAACATGCCTAGGCATTGTACTGACTGTATTTCATCGTCTGTGAGACATACAAGGTACTAACCTTCATACCAACCACGCAATGGCAAGTTTTTTTTAAAGAAGGATATTTTTCGCAATTTCTCAAAGGAGCAAAAAACGTAGATTTTATGATTTATGAATAAGTCACATTTGTTTTGTTCCTGAACCTTTATTTGCCGAAGCTGGCATTATCCTTAATTTATGGACATCAGTGTTCCAAATGAATAATTACTGATGGACATATAAGTCCTTTCTTTCTCGAATCTCACTTAACTTATAAATTCTAAAATAGGATCAACCAATAAATTGTTAGTTTACCATTTCACTCGTTTGATTCAATCACTTCCTTTCAACAGCTGATTCTTAGCTTAATACTTCAAGTAGAATTTGCTTCAATCCACAAAACTAATTAAAGGGATTCAATATAAATTATAAATCTCTATCTTCCTTTCATTTCTATTTCATTTATATATCACTATCTCTGATTCAATTCACTTCTATCTTCATCTAATTTACCAAATCGCGTTTCATTCTGGTCGAGAAGAAATTGTAATTTTTTTCAATTCAAATTATTATAAAGTCCCCGAGGTTAATGAAGAGGAAATAACAAATAACCCAACATTGCAAGCTATATGTTAATATTTTTAGAGCAAGTTATTACATTCTGGCACTTATAGGATATCCACAGAGCCGATAGGTTAGGAATTAATTGGTTAAAATAATTTTCTTATATCATCATTGAATGACTTTTTCTGCACTAGACCATTTATTTGTGACTATTGTAGATAAAATTTATAATATAAAGTGAAGGTATAAAGAGGCGTTATACACTTAATATAGTAAATTATAAAAAAGATAAAATAAAAATTATTTTCGTCGACTGAGAAAACATTATACAGCATACAAGTATATAACTATCTTTCACTGATTTTTATATTACATTAATATAACAACAATTCTGTTGTTTTCGTTGCAAAAAGTAAACGAAAGGCAAAAAAATTTTTTTTTTATTCCAAATATTTACTTTCCGCGGATGATAATAAGATAGAAGTAACATTTTCATGCTTGAACATTTGAGATTTAATTTTTTCACCAATTCCGAAAAATGAAACAAAACGTTATTTAAATGAAGTACTCACAATTTATTGTTTACTATTCTTTAACCTTGATATAAGTTACGCATCAATAATTTTATTATTTCATACTTCAGAATATATTATTCTTTTTATATATTCACATAAAAACTTTAAGCTGAGTTTTTATGCGGTACAAAGGATTTCATTGAATTATTTCCATTGAGGTGTAAGAATGTTCCAAGTTTTTCGTTTATTAAATAAAGCCAATATCTTTTAGAATATTTTCTTTCTCAAATAAAATTATAGTTTTTCACTTTGCTCTAACAATTGAAGTGAAATAGTTTTGAGGTTCTTTTTCTTTCAATATTTTTTTTAATAATTCATTTTTGTCTGGTTTGTGAAAAATATTTATAAAAAGACTTGTGAATCAATATGTATTTAAACTGATTGCCTCGAGCAAAGCGAATAAAACTACTTGAACTGAATTTTTGTGGAGTTCTTTATTCTTTTCCTTTTTTCTGCAAACTCTTGGAAGAAAAAGAACAAAATCAGTGTTAAGCCCAAAACCTTTATTGGCTCTTTTCTTCTTCGAAAAGGCATTTTTTTTTGTTTTCATTTATGAAAAATAAAGGCAATTAAATTTAATTCTGTGTTCTAAGAGGAACGTAAAACTCTTGGAAATAGTCTTTTTTTATTAAAAAAAATAGTTTAATTATTATATGTAAATAGCTTGTAAGTAATATTTGAGAATTCAGAATTAATTGAATTTCAGACAGTTAACTAGGTTTGACAAAAGACTTATAGGGAAAGAATGCATGTTAAGGTTCTAATTCTTATTTTTGTTCATTAAATATTTTTCGATGATCTTAGGATAAAAATGTAGAGTAACTATATTTTTTTAGTAATACAGAAATTCTGAGAATAAAATCATTTTTAACTTTTGCTTTATTTCATTCCAATAACTTTGAAAAAGATAAAACGTGAGCACAAATATACACATACATACATAAACACATACCATGCATATATATATATATATATATATATATATATATATATATACAGGGGATTTGCTGGCTGGGGTGTCCAGGAGTGTAAATGATGAGACGTTATTATTCGCAAAGACTAACGTTTAATGGGACATAACTGAACAAACATAAATGTTATCACGAAGATACTACAATAAGACTCTAGCACCCTTGAACTTAACTGAACATCCTTTCCTTTTCCCATGTGGCTTCCTTAAATTCGAAGTATACAATTCCATAAGCTAATTTAAAATAGAGGGAAATAAACGTTAAGCAAATAGATGTTTTAGTTGTAATCATAAATTTTAATTGAAAATAAATAAATTATTTTATGACATCTTTTTGGCATTTCATATTAAATATATGTATAACAGCATTTTTTTTTCAAATTTGGTATGGTTAAGTTAATACATTTGGTAAATTTTGAATAACATCTTCAAAATACCACTAATGAATAATTCCTACACCGTCCTTTCAAATACAAATGGCGTCCTTTCAAATACACACACACACATATATAGGTATGTTTGTGTGGGTGGGTGGGTGCGTGTATGTGATGATTTCATTTGAAATAATTTAATTTTCTAATTTTTCCCTTTCTTTAACTCTCAGTAAGGAATCCATTCTTACATTATGATACGATTGATTCCAATTTTTATCCTTTAATTTATGTGATTACTCGCTCGTAAAATCTGCTAAACAAACCTTCTCATGGACGCAGTGCTGTAGGGATAATCCGTGCTGGATTCTTCATCTTCAGTAGAAATCCCCCAGAATCCCTTCATCCAATACCACGTGAGTACCTCATGATCTAAAGAAATTCCCCCATATAAATTTGAAGTAAGGAAAAATTCTCTTTTTCGTTCTGGCCATGAAGGCCAGAGCAGCACTGCTGATTTTCTCAAAATGTGTGTGCAATGGCCTCTCTCTCATCAAAAGGAATAAATAGATTTTATTTGGCAATGACATTCTCATTACATCTATGAATCCTAATGCCATTTTTACACGTACATTAATGTTATTTCATACAAGTATGAAAAACAGTAGTACTTTTCAATAAAGGACACCTCCTGGACCAGATATTTTGTCTTTTTATTATAGGTATCCTTTACAAGAGGCGCTACTGTATATATATACCGGTGAAGTCCATGCAAAATCAGCAATATCAAATTCAGGCTAAAATTCGCTATTTACCGATAAATCGGTTGCCGATTTAGCAATCCTTAGATATGATTCTAAATTTAAGCTCTTATAGTATAAAGAGATAACATTTCAGTCGCCTTTTTTTGCGATGAAGAACCGTACCAAAAATAAACGTTCACTGAAGAATAGACACAAACCATTTATAACCAAACCAAACAAAAATCCATTCGATTGTCTCCTATGATAAATGGAAAATCTCCCTCTTGGAAACCACCACACACGCACACACATAAGAAGAAATTGATTATTTCAATTGATTTCGATTTGTCTACAGATATCACTACCCTCATCTCAATAAAACAAAGAACATTAACAAAGTACTACGTCTGTATCGGCAGGGAAGCAAATAGCTATTTTCCCATTCAAGAAAGCAGCATGACAAACTACCATGATAATTCATCACTTCCCTAAACGTTCCATTTAACTTGGGGAGTAATCTAGCTCCCATCTGTCTTGAATTCCAATACGGAAGACGATGTCCCATGACCAAACGCCATCCCTCCCTCTTTCACGTGAAACCTCCTGACCAAGGAAACAGAAGGGAAGTGGAGAAATGAGACACCCTTTGATGCTCCGAACCGACGTCACGGTTTGTAGAGTGGAATGGCATAAAGACAGTCAACCGTAAAATAACGAAAGTCTGCTCGTGAATTTTAAATTTACATTTGTTCTGCTCCCCATAACTCAGCTATTTAAAGCACGCGGCCGTAATGACAGTTGTCTGGAAAATTGGATGGGCCAGGATTGATGAAGGAATCCAATACAGGAGAGATAGTTAGTATAGTTGGACCAAGATGATAGAGCAAAGAGTTCTGCCGTTGAAAGACAATGATATGTGAATGGAACATAATTTGTCTTACTTTCATCAAATTACAATTCTTTTTGGCCCATTTTGAAGTTAAAGTAGATTTTTATTAACGTGTGCTAACATGTTGTTGTTTTGAGAAAATGGCGTCAACAAAAATGCGTGGGCATAGAGTAAAGGATACAGGGTGTTAGGTTCAAAAAATTAACATTGATTGCCTTACTTCCATCAAATTAGAATTCATTTTAGCCTAATTTAAAGTTAAAGTAGAGTCTTATTAAATTGTGCTGACATGCTGTTATTTTGAGAAAATGGCGTCAACAAAAATGAGTGAGCATAGAGTAAAGGACACATCGTGTTAGGTTCAAAAGACTGATATTGTAATACATTATAATTGTAGTAATTACATTTAATTTGCTTCGAATATAATTAGATTACTAAGATATATTTAACTTAATATTTGATCATCTGTTTTTATTTTCTTATCCAAACAGAATATTATTGTCTACTTTGATAACTTATTGTTTCTTTTTATTTTAAAATGTAACAATTGATTTTCATGGCAGAATCATCTGTCTCTATTCCTTTTGTTGTAAACATTGACAGCGCTTTTTGTATAATACAATATTTTGCTGGTGAAAATAAGATGCACTAAACATTTGAAAATGGTATTTTCTTTCGTTGGTAGTAATGGCTTCTAAGGAGCCTAGGTTAATTAACAGTCATTTTGAATAATTCTATTTTTTTGAGAACTTAATAGAAGAAAAAATGTTTGTACATTATAAAATGAAATTAGCAACCCAATGTCAGTTTTTCTTTCTACAAAAGTAAGAGTCTAGTAACATGTGAACATTGAATCTTTTTAAATTGGAATGATTTTTAGTAGGACCTACCAAACGTTTAATTTACGTAAATAATTCTGTTTGAAGAGTAAATGTAAAAATAGATTATTTAAGCGACAATGAAACTCATCAAATTAAAAATCCTCTTACCTCTGTTATTAGTAATCATTAACTTCGAAATCGAACTTGGAAAAAGACTCACCGAGAAAAGCTAAATACAAATCAAAGGAAATACCTTGTGAGTCTTCACCGAAATGCATGTCCAAAAGATTAAATAAGTTCTTTGAAATAAACTTATTTCAGCAGAAAACGACTCTACTTTATTGTTCTGTATAAATTAATAAGCTTCTACTTTACTCTCAAAGCAACTACCAAATGTGATTGCAAGAAACGAGTAAACAATTGCCGGTTAGTGTTCGCATTTGTATGATATGAGCAAGTCATTAGTATAGTTGAAAGATGATAAGGAAAAAAGAGTTTTGTTCTTGAAAGATAATGATATGTAAAATGGAAACATTACTTGTCTTTGTGTATCAAAAGTTGGAAACTTCCATGAAATTACAATTCTCTTCGGCCTATTTTATGTTTAAAATAGCTTTACATTTCTTTCTATCCCCGCGAGTTTCTGATGATATGTGAACACGAAAACTGTGCCGGGTGGAAAATATTTTTAAAAATAAATATAAAATAATAATGAGTATTTTTTCTCATATTTCAAACCTATATTTGCGTTTTGCTCTATCTAACTGCTGAAAATATATACGCGACTGTGTAATAACAATATTCAAGAAAATCGTAAACATCTATTCGTACAAAGATTACGGCGCAATATGCCATACGAGAAAGGACACTATGAATATGTTTCAAAATGTTTTTCAGCGATCGATTCTGTTCAAGATATCTATGGCCTCCTTGTTACCCTGACATGAGCCTTCTCTGACAATTTTTTTTCCTGCGGGTTTATTAAATTCCTATTATTAGCTCACACTCTCCCTATATATATCTTGTTCAAATTTTTAATCGTTAATAAAATACTTTTTATACATCCACTCGAGTTCAAATACATTTTTTATAACTTGTAGTGGATGACACTTCATGTTAATACAGTTTTTTCAAATATTAATTAAATTTAATTGGTGAAAAAGCAGTTGAGCCCAACCACTTGGCGTGATTTCAAAAATAGCCAAACTTGGCGATTTTTTTGGCTGAACGTTAAGCTGCGAAGCGGTCCAGGGTAGCCACATTTGGCAAAACATCGAAAAATAATTCCTGTCGCCAATAGTGGTTGGGCTAAACTGCATTCCTACCATTTAATTTATCGCATGAATTAAGAAACAAGCCAATGCTTCTACTGCGTCGTTTGTCTTGCATTGGCAAAGTTGGTAGAGCGTCGGTGTAGAATCTTCATGCCTTCGGATCGAATCTCGTCGAAGAATAAATTTTTTTTTATTTGATTTTCAAATAATTAATTTTAGTTTTATATGGGAGAAAAAAAATTTCTCTTCTATAAGATATTTAGCGGGATATAAATTTAGGAATAAACGCCGTCTGTGACGAAGGTGTAAATCACTGGATGAAATTTCTTTTGCCACTTAATATTGTGATTCTGTCATATGTATATACATATTTATATTAATTGTAATTATTTAATAAAAAGTAACTAAAATAAAAACTTTCTTTGTTGGTCTAAGTAGGAAGTGACTTCAAAAAAGAATTTTTTTTATATTACTTGTTTATATAACAAAGTTTACAAAAGTAGTTTCCAAGTAATAGATGTTCCGAAAAATGCTATGTTACTCAAAAAATACAAAAAGCTATCTACTAATATCTTGAAACGTGTTTCTCAAAATATGAGCAAAAAACGAATTCAGCTTCACCTACTAAATAGTAACGGACAATTTGAATATTTGTTATGAATGTAAATTTAAAAAAAAATTCTACGTTATGTGGGAATGTTTTCACCATTAGCATAAAAATAATTGTTTTAAAATTCGTCGTATTTCTGTAATAAAATCACAAATCATGAGAATGAGAACTTTTAGGACAACTGATATTAAAGAAAGATGAAAAACATACATAATCAATTATGAAATTTTTTGTTCGCTTGGTTTTTGAATAGGGAAAATGCCCAACCAAATATTTTTAATTTCTTACATAACATCGGTTTTACCCCATTCAAACAATATAATTAATCTACTTTTTATACGTTACCTCGAGTTAGAATTTTAAATGGTTTTATCTGACAAAAAAAGTAAAATTTTCCCCTTAAATTTGGCACAATAAGGATTCGGTGCCATGAATTCCTCTCAAGCAATCGTTTACTTAATTAAAGTTTAACATTTTTTTTCCTTTTTAGTATAATTGAATTATTTAAGGCATCCAAATGTAATGTATTCCCTGTGGAAAATTGGATACATCTTTTGAAAGAGGATTGAAAAATTTGGAAGTATGGGAAGACGGATGACACAGTTGTACTGAAATGACAATAAAAGACGTATTGTTGAAAAACAATGGTATAAGAATGTAAAACAATGTTTGTCTTTGTGTCTCATACATTTAACAATTTTGTAATTTTTTTTCTCTCTTTGACCTCTATTAAGGTTTGAAAAGTTGGCAACTTCGTTCTGCACCATTAAGCTTTAGTTAAATATAGTAAGCCCATTTTACGTGCATTCTCCTTATTAAATTTTTATTAATTATGTTTTATTAGCTTCTCAATTGTTTAAGCACTCGAAAACAATGGGGATAGCACGGAAAATTAATTATAGGTATTTAAATTAGGACCGATATAGAAATTAACTTTGGAATTATTTTATATGAATACAGTAGAGGTAATGTGATTCGTGTGTATTTAAAATTTTTCATTGAAAGATAATATAATTAGAAATAAAATTACGCTGCTATTTGATAGGTGCTTTTAATATTTTTCGTATATGGACTTTTTTATTAAAATTTTATTCCAGAAAAAGATATTCAGCCGCATACTAGTGAGGCATGGACGGACAAACCTAGTACTGGTAAGGCATGGTCTTGTTCATGAACTCGTGCCCGGCATTGTCTCCTTCATTCGAAGGGTTGAGTCCTAATACCCCAAAAGATTTATCATGTAGCTGAGCGCGTTAAATCTGACGCAGCTCCAAGTCTCTCCCCTTGGCGTGGTGGGGAAGTGGGGGAGAGAGAGAGAGAGAAATTCCAACTCAGGTATTACCCTCGTCACTTCACCGTTGCTCAAAATTATGAGATCCATCGCCAATAGTTCTCGAGTTGTTTCTAAGTGTAACTAAATAAATAATCAATAAATGTACTAGTAAGATATTAGTAAGCGGCTTAATTCGTTATTTCGTTAATTGTTTAATGCGGTTATTGCTAAACGATTCAAATGGATTTTAAGACTGATACACAGTTAATCAAAATTGAACTTTTTCGGGATGGGTTATTAATATTGGTATGGAATATTGTTACAAACAATAAAAAATATCAGTTGTGACACATCAAATATTTTCAGTTGTGTCCGGAGTTGCATTATATCAAAACTAGTTCTAAGAATTTTATAAATAAAGAAGTCAATGAGAGGAAATATACCTAAAGCGATATCATAACTAGAGCTAGAATTATCTGCTACAAGATGCTGAATTCTGGTTGAAAAACAAACCAGAATTCGAAACGTCGAATTACAATTTTCAACAATTTTTGAACACATTAACAGGTCAATTGAAAAGTCCCCGGCTTACCATAGCAAAACACATTTTTTGGGAAAATTAGTTTTTTTTTATTCAGCATAATTCTCTTCAAGGGTAATACACTGATTATAGCGACCCTCCAACTTTTCGATACCATTTTTGTAGTACGATTTGTCCTTTGCTTCAAAATAGGCCTCAGTTTCGGCGATCACCTCTTCATTGGACGAAACTTTCTTCCCAGCGAGCATTCTTTTGAGATCTGAGAACAGGAAATAGTCACTGGGGGCCAGATCTGGAGAATACGGTGGATAAGGAAGCAATTCGAAGCCTAATTCATGGATTTTTGCCATAGTTTTCACTGACTTGTGACACGGTGCATTGCCTTGATGAAGCAGCACTTTCTTTTTCTTCAAATGCGGCCGTTTTTCGGCGATTTCGTCCTTCAAACGGTCCAATGTAACACATCGATCATAACTCCCGAGACTAACCCAGAGATGGCGCTCGTAGTAAACCAGTAACCAGGTCTTTCTAGAGTACTAACCTTTGCTTGAAACGTGTCAAAATTTTAAGTCGATCGGACCAGGAAAAAGGTTTTTTGAAGTGAAGTGAAAAAGGTTTTTTCCAAGTGGGTGCCGCGATTGCTTTCGATGGAACAAAAACAGCAACGAGTCGATGATTCAGAAAGCTGTTTATCGCTATTTACTCGCAACAAAAAATATTTCTTGCGAAAAAAAAAAAAGTAAAAAAAAAAAAAAAAGATTTGGAAAAGCGTTGGAACGATTGTATCACCCTAAAAGGTGATTAACAAAAGGTGTTATGTTGATGAATAAAAAAAAATTTTGCAAAAAAAAATTGTTGTTTTCAATTTTAGACTCGGGAGTTATTGATCGATGTGTTAATAGTCGCTGTTGATAGTCCTTCCTTTTTCAATGAAAATTATTCCATGCGCATCCCAAAATACAGACGCCATAACCTTGCCAGCCGACTGTTGCGTTTTCCCACGCTTTGGAGCGGGTTCATCGTGTGCAGTCCACTCGGATGACTGTCTATTGGACTTCGGAGTGAAATGATGGAGCCATGTTTCATCCATTGTCACATATCGACGCAAAAATTCGGGTTTATTACGCTTGATCATCTTCAAACACTGCTCCGAATCATCAACTCGTCGTTGTTCTTGGTCAAAAGTGAGCTCGCGTGGCACCCACTTTGCACAGAGCTTTCTCATACCCAAATATTCGTGAATGATATGATGTACACGTTCAGTTGATATCTTTAGAGTGTCTGCTATTTCATTCAATTTCAATTTACGGTCATTCAAAATCATTTTGTGGATTTGTTTAATGTTTTCGTCGGTAACAACCTCTTTTGGGTGTCCACTGCGTTCACCGTCTTCGGTGCTCATTTCACCACGTCTAAACTTAGCATAACAATCCTTGATGGTTGATTTTCCTGGGGCAGTGTCCGAAAACTCGGCATCAAGCCAAGTTTTTGCTTCAACTGTATTTTTTCCCTTCAAACAGCAATATTTTATCAACACGCGAAATTCCTTTTTATCCATTTTTTTCACAATAACAAAAGTTACTTCTCTCAAAATGCTATAATTCACAAACTAATGATCCGACAGCTGTCAAATTTATACACGCATCTTTTGAGGGTTAGGGCTAACTAAAAAAATATGGATTTAATTCTAGTAGCGCCATCTATGTGTCAGGTCGGGGATCTTTCAATTGACCTGTTACATGTGAGTTATGTGAGTGACCATTCATTACCAAATGGCAAACAATTATAGAGAAAACGATTGTTACCAAATAACGAACGATTTATTTCAAACAATATAATTAATAACTAATGTATGAAAAATACAAAATTAATCTACAAACGATATTTTGATAAAGTTATTAATTAGAATTTCCAACAGCAGATAAATATTTATTTATTGTTTGCTTTTGATAATAATATTGTATACAAGCTAGAGCGTGATAAAGTTTTGAAAATATATTTAGCACGAGAATATTAAATCACGAATCAGCAGTGGTCCATGATTTTGCTGGGTTTCTCTCTCTCTCTCTCTTCCCCCTCTTTGTTTTGTTTCTTTTTGCTCTGTTGCTTAAAATAAGAGTGAGTGATGGCTTTAATCTGGTCTTTGACTTGTCTATTTTAATAAAGGTTACGTGGAATATAAAAGCATACGATAGACTATTTGGTATAAAATATGAAAAATATTTTTCACCAAAAGGCAATGGAGTACGAAGTAGAAAAAAATGGTTTATCTCTCCAGTTGACCACTCCCAACATTTTAATAGAATGTCTTAAGAACGATGACTAAACTGTCCTTGTGCTATTTTGGAAAACAGAAATTTTTGGATACGCTTCCGTGACAACAAAGTTTTAATATCTGGTATGAAGAACATTTGTATAGTGTAATGGCATGAACAGAAAAGCAAAAAAATCTGCTCTTGAAGTAAACAATTTATTATTCTTGTTACAGATCAGTTGTTCATTCTACATAGCAATATTAACTGTTCCTTGGAAAAATGGATTCAGCTCCTTCGAATGAAATTTCAGCAAAAATTCTCCATTTAACAATAAAAAAAGTTAGTTAATGTTAAAGGAATACCAGTAGAACAATATTTCTCTCACGGCCTGGAATATACTTGTATGTAAAAGGATGTTTATCTTAAACTTCCATGTTAACTATTTTAATAGATAAACAAAATATTTTAAGCTCCAAAATATTTAAACATGCTTCTAGATCAATTTTCTACAGAACATTTTAAATATCTTATTTTGTTTAACTTTGTGGACTCGTTTAAAAATGGTGGTATATTCTAAATTACTTTTAGAGATAGCTGTTTAAGATGCCAGTTGACAAAGTAATGAAAATGTTATTTTTACGAACCATTCTCCAACTTCTATTTTTTTTTTATTATTATTATTAAAATACTTTCAGTTTGGGTTGTTCTTTTGAAAGATTAATTTGAATCCACTTTAGAGTTTTAAAACCTTTAAAGTATGTGAATGATGTCAGAATTTAATGTCTCAAAAACCAGATGAGGCTATGCTGCGCAAATAAAGTGTGACTGCGATCTAGACGTTTTTTTAAAAAAGAAAAAAGATAAAAATTGGTTGACAAGAAGAAGGATCGAAAATAGTGACGGATCCCTAGGGTATCCTGGGGACACTTTACCTGTGTTTACCATAGATAGTAACAGAAAAAGATCCCTAGAGTGCCTCGGGATCATGATGATCATATTTACCCGAGGAAGGCAAGCTCCTGAAGGCAAGCTCTGAAGTAAATAGATCTGCGTGAGATTAAAATATTCAGAATTAACTCAAAACTTATAAAAAAAATTCCATAAACCTTAATTAAACCCTTTAAATGAAAATACATTCATGCTTTAAAACGAATAAACGTACCTGTCGAAGCTCCAAGTCCTCCCATTGATGTGGAGTAGAAATTTGGAAAATAGGGGTCCAGTTCGAGTGACGTCTTAGTCACTTGACCGTGATTCAAAATTACGAGGTCTGCCACTATAGCGTTCGTATTGCTTCTTAGTGTGATGTTGATAAAATAAACAGATCAACAGATAAATATATTGTATAGAATATATTCATCTTCGTTGCAAAATACTTGCTAACAGATTGATTGATTGACTTTATCAACGTCGCACTAGAAGGAATACGAGGGTTATTGGCGACGGATTTCGTATATTTTGAGCTGATATACTTATGCAATTATTATTATAGAAAGTTTTAACGAAAATTGATTATGCTTTTATCGTTAAAACTTTAACATCAAAATAAAAATTAAAAATGTTCTATAAAACTCGACAATGAACAGTACAGAAAAAAAACGCTTATTTTTTTCTTTTTGCATGGACAACTTTTACTTAAAAAAAAAACCTTTTCCATCTTCCAATTATAGCCCTATTATAACCAAAGATATAGTCATCCTTCTTCTTTTTACATTAATGAAGATTTAATCGCTATCCACAAATAAAACTTCGCAAAATGTATAGGTAATAAAGTTAGTCATCCATTAACATAATGAAAATCTAGCAATTTTGCATGTAATCCTGGTAATTCAGCTGTTAAAACAGCATGGTAATAGTAGTCTCCGAGTACAAAATTTTATTTTTCTGTGTAAGGTATTATTCATGAGAGAATCTTAATTGGAACATAAAAATTGGTTAATACGAACTGTACTCTAGACTGTGCCATCAACAGTGAAAAATCACGAAATGGCTGTAACAGATGTAAAAAGAACAACAGATCTACATCTTTTACGATAATTACTCATGAAATCGGGTTTAAATTTTGCTTTAACTCTGAGTACACAAATAGAGTAAGCTTGGTAGAATATGTGTTAATCATCTAATGTTTTTACCATTTAAGGAGATTTAGTTTAAGCTAGATATAGTTGCAAGAAGTGTAAATAAATAACCAAGCATTTAGTAGCTAAGTTCTTTTAAAAAATATAAGTTTGTATCAATTTTATTTGTATAGAAGAGAGAGAGCTTGGTTATTTCACGAAAACAGCAAAAATTATCCTATCTCGAAAATCTGATCAATTTATTTGTGCTGGGAATAGTTAAAGAATCCTTCTTACAAGC
The DNA here is from genome assembly GCA_019974015.1 of Nephila pilipes. Taxonomy (NCBI): domain Eukaryota; kingdom Metazoa; phylum Arthropoda; class Arachnida; order Araneae; family Nephilidae; genus Nephila; species Nephila pilipes. The sequence goes on along the minus strand of BMAW01067541.1, from coordinate 48,664 downwards.
GAACCTAAAAACCCCCAAAATCGATTAAAGCAGACGAGATAAGAAGTTAGTAAAAGGCACGTTAAAAAAAGCAGTGTTGTGTGAAAAGGGAACAATGCCTTTGTTTCTCTGTTGACCCTTTTTAATATCCCCGTAGATTGCTTTTTAAGTCCCGAATGGTACGAGATCATGGGAAAGCGGTTAATTTGACCAGACTTAAGAAAGAGCACAAAGATTGTCTGTTGAAAGCCATCGATAAATAAAAAGGAATCGAGGTACATATACTATTTTAGATGGCCGCTCTTAATACATTTTAGATTAGTTTTTGGGTAAACATTGGGTGCATTGAAAAAGAGATTCTTTTTATGGATTTTAGATTCATTTTCGTCAAAATGGCGGAGGAGAAGAATATCATGAAAATATGGAAATATTAGGAATTTTAGAGATAATCAATAGAAATATTAAAACTTTTCTGTTCCCTCATAAATTTATGTAGCTGTTTTAAATTTGAGCTAAATTAATCATAATCGATCTTTTATGAATGTGGTCTAGTGGTCCTAGTCGTGCGCATTTATATTAAATCCTGATTTTTATATTAAACCATGCGTTGTTTATATTAAATCCAGATTCTTCTGATTGCTCATCGTGCAGCAGGACTGGTGTGCATTAAATCTATGGAAGCTCAGAGTCCCCTCTTTGGCGTGGTGTGGAAGTTTGGGGAATGTCACCTTAGGTGTCATCTTCTTCAATATACCGAAATGCAAAACTACTTCATCAATAGCTCTCGAGTTGCTTCTTATTGAAACGTTAATAAAACAACTGATGAACCGTAAAAGCTAACTAGAATACATTAAATTACTAATAATTAAATAATAAACTACTAGTTAATTAAAATATTAGAGATTATAAAAACTATTTTTCAAAGAAATGCTTGATAATTATCTGAAAACAATAGCTTAAAGAGAATACATCAAATTTCCTAATTATCAAAAACTTAGATATAAATGATGAGTAAAAAGACTTAATTAAACGAGAATTCTTATAACTCTACTATTATAATAGTAATTCCTTTTTATTCCTTTTTTCGTATTTTTTTTAAAAAAATTAATACGTCAATATCTATAGAAATGAAAAAGTGTCCACTTCATTTTCACCTTCAGGGCTATAAATTGTTCCGAAGTTAGCGATGATGACAATCGAACTACTATTTTTGCAACAAAATAATAAATGTCCAGTCGCATCAAATCAATTTAGTTTCAACCATTTTTTGAAAGACACAAATAGTTCGCTTAATATAGAAATAGAGCAGTAGCTTGATAAAATAGCACATTATGTGTTCAAAAACTCGCCTCTTTAGAAGACTATGATAGGTTTGGTGGTGTTTAAATATTCAGTTTCTCCAATTCTAAAGATACGAGATATCAAAATTTGTAACATAAGCTACCAGTTCGAATGCTGCACCCATCTTCTGCCAGTGGTTCAGAGCTATAAAATGCATTGCTAACATTTCGTAGTTAAATTATAGCTAATTATAGATAAAATTGATTTCTTTATTGTACCAAAGTAAATTTCATTTGAATCTATTTTTTGAAAAATTGGCTATTCTTACATTTATTATTAAGTGTATTTTTGGGCAATGGACCAAAAAGAACAATATTTATAAAACGTAATTATGATTCCCAATGTTTGTTCATCGATTCCAAAATTGTTTACAAATTTAAGAATTAAGTTTCCTTCCCTGTCGTTAGGGTATTTTGGCCGGAAAGATGGTTTAAACAGGTGAGAAAATACGCCATATGGTAATGCCGAATTGTAGAAAGCAAAAAATTTCCTGAAGGAAATTTGAGAGTATAAATACGTGGACGAATGTGATCTCAATGCTTTGTGTGTGTGCCTCATGCGATATCGATTACAAATTTTGCATTGCTGTATATGATGATTCAATAGTGCTGTTGTGGATTTTTAAACGGGTGTTAATTGTTTTTAGTTAAAATGAAACACGTTGTATTTATTATTGAGTATCAGAATAAAAATTTCGATTTACTCCGGAAGAGCGTGCTTGTTAATTGCGTGGACTTTTCCTACTTTCAGGAGCCGATATAAGCCAAGTAATAATGTATTTACTAAAATAAAATAATAATTAGTTGATAGATCGTGTTGAAGTGGAAATTTGAATATTTTTTATTCATTTTTTGACCAAACATAAAATTATAGTTACATATATCATGATATAAACTGTCACTTATGAATTTGATGCGTATTGGCAAATAATTACAGACATATAACCCGATAAATGCAATGTACGCATACGCAATATACGCATCCATGTTTGTTGAATGAATTGAATAAAAAAGTTAAAATGCTTTCAGCGAAATTTCATTCTTGTTTATTATTTTTTTTTTTTTTTTTTTTCAAAATAAACACACGTAAAGAAATAAATTTTTTCATATTTTTGTTTTTACTATAAATATGTTTAATCTTATTTTATGCTAAATAATAATTAAAAGAAGCAAAAAAAAAAAAGGTTTTAATATTCAATTAAACAGGAGTTAGCATCTCTTCATTTATTCTGATTTAATCGATTATTTTGTTTGAGGATTGTACATTGTTATGAAAATTTCCTGGGTGTGTGGGAGTGAAAATCAAGTTCGACTCGGGAGATAACGGCAAATTACAAATTATTTTAGCAAATCTTCATGAAGACACACAGGTGGCAGAGCTTGGACAATAACAACACAAACAGATATACGGTACGTTTACAGGTTAGTGACACAAATACATGAATGAAAAAAAGCACTTTTAAGGTTAGTCACAATTATATCAGCGACATTCAGCTCAAGGAGGTCAGAAGGTCATCCATTGTGCTAGTTCACACAATGAACGACCTTCGCAGTTCTCTCTACACTTCCAGAGAAAGCTCAGATAATTTTTGGAAGATACACACTACTTCTCTGCAAATTTTTCCAGCACGCTTCACTCCCAAGTGTCGACAGCTCCCAATCGATTTCCCGGTCGATATCCGCAGCATAGACCTCTAAGGACTGACTCCTTACCTCTCTCTCTCAGGCTGTTTGCGTACCAATATCATTCCGACCAGGTTAACGTCACATGGGAAAATTCAGGAAATTTTCCACAATTTTTTTTCCAAATCGATATTTCGCCCAGGTTCCAACACATTCGGGTACTTTCCATTTGTCGCCAAAAGGATCGCCAAATCCGTCGCTTAGGTAAAAGGGTCATTGCATAACCTTCCTTTGGCTGACTGATGGTATGTCCGTAAATGTTTCTTTTCCTTCATAAGATAACCGCTGCAGAGAAGCGGCATCTCGTGTTCGCAACAATATGTATGCTTTACGGAAGTTGATATTTTTTATTAAATATATTTAGAAAACTATCGAGCCATTAATACTATTAAAGGCGTTATTGAAATCACAGTTGAGGAAGTGTGATGATTATGTTACGATTTTTAATATTACGCATTGAGTTATATAGTATATGAGTGAAGCTAGTACTTTCTTCAATGTGTAATATATATTATTAATAATTAACCATGACTAAAATCGATTTAAGAATGCCTTTCTATAATTTTACTGAAAGTTAAGGAGAACTAAATTGGTCGATACGATTTAGGAGACGATGGATCATTACCTGGTTTTAGTATCAGTTTTATTCCAAAGTTCTTGGATAGTTTGGAAAATACGAGAATTTAATACAAAAATTGATTTCCAAATAGAATAATCGATGAGGTCGGAGCCAGGGGCTTTTCCGCTTCTAAGAACTTTAAAATCATTTTCCATTTCTTCAATAGAAAGGTCCTCAGAGGTAACAGAAATATCAAAAATGGAACTAGGAAAAGGAAGAAAAGAGAGGAAATGAGTACCAAAAAAAGTACGATCTGTATTTTTCCTTTGGTGAAGTCTTCGGCAAACCTGGTAGAGATTTTTTTAAGAAAGTTAATAGTTAGATGCTTACCAAAGATTATTTTGAAGGATAAGACAAATTTTTCAAAATTGTTCTACGTTGCAGGTGTATTGTTTGAATTGCATCATTATTTTTTTTTGTATTGTTTTTTAAATTTATTTTGGCAGTTTCAAACTCATCTATAGGGAAATTATTTTTACTTAAGTATATTCTATCCCTTTTACAGCGCTAATTTTGTTTTTATTTCTAATACTTTTTAATTCGTAGGTAGAAACTAGATCGCTTGTTTCGAAAAGTTTCAAAGTCGGTCAATCTTACGCGTTGAAATAGTTGGTTAATAAATTTTCTAGGTGATAACTGTTAGTAATAATTGTTTATCTAGATGATTATTGTTTTCAAAAATCATTCTTAGTTTTTAATATGAAATAATTTTCATGGAAAGGGGATATAATGTTTAGCTGTTCTTTTTCAATGATTATTATAATATTGGTAACAGTTTCATTACTCATAATCATTACACCTGCTTGAACGTTATATATATATATATCGCCAGATGTTAGCCAATGTAAAAGATTTTAGCGAAATAAACGGCACTTTTTTTTAATTTTGAGGTGGACGAAATTAATCAAAACTAAAGAAAATTTTAATATTAGGCAAAATACTTCTTAGCTCACAAAAATATTGTTAAAGCCCAATTAAATATAATTAACTCAAAAAAAGCTAATTAATAAGAAAAAGATAATTAACTACCAATATTGATTTAATATTAAAAATGCTATTCATAATTGAAGGGAATTATAATTAATGTTTATAAAAATACTAATTAATGTTCATGTACTTAACATGTAAAATCACTTAATTCTAACATAGTCTACTTTTTCTAAAAGAAGTGTTTGAAAAAAATATGTTTGAATAGAATTAAAAGATAGAAAAGAAAGAATAGAAGAAAAAGAAATTTTTGAATAGAATTAAAAAAAATGATCAGTAATTTGAAGTATCAATACTGAAATAAATGCATTAAAATTAAAGAGAATTATGAGATAAATTGTTAGAATTCGTATTAAGTTTAAAGTTTTCTTTGCATATAAAATAAAAGTTATATATTTGAGCAAAATTGTCGTTTGGGAAGTACTGTTTACATGCAGTTATTAAAGAATCAAAGAGTTGACGACAATTGCGCGCTTTTTGTTCAGCGCACATTGTGAATTGACTCTCTTTTTCACATATCTTTTATCAAAGTGAAATGTTTTTGTACCTGGCAACTATGAAAAGAGAAAAAAAGAAAATAAGAGTGGAATTAGAATTCGGAAATTAATAGAAATTGAGTATTCGATTATTTGGTTTGTTTCAAGAGCAGCATTTTATTTTATTTATTTATCTGAATTTGAAAATAATAAAACATCTTTTCATCTGAAGCTTCCTATAATGTTGTGCTTCTAAATGTTTAATACTAAATGTATATAAAAATTTTAAAGAAATTAATGTCTAAAAATTAAAGTCTAATTCCGTCAAAATCAGTCATATGGGTTCCTCAACGGATAGCAGTCCAAGAAACGAGTAAGATAAGTGAAACCTTACCGAATTTTGAGTATTATTTGAATAAGAAAATATTGTTTTTAATATGAAAAGTAGTAATAAGGCTGTTTTACAGGCTATAACTTTTACTTCATGTATTAGTAAAAACTGATAATTACTAATTAAGTTAATAATAATTTATCTATCTGAGATATATATTTTAAAAGTAAAGCTCCTCATCAGAAGTATAAATCTTTTTACAACCATTCTATCAGATAATAATTCATATAAATATGAAAATTTTGTTATAGCTGTAAGCGAAAAAAAAATAATAAAAGAAACCCAGTGGATAAAATTCTATTTCTCTTTGGCATTTGCGATAATTTTTCTTTACTTTCCTTTTTCAAATGCTGTTCCTTTCAGCATGATTTAACAATGAATACGTATTTACCATAATTACGGTCTGCTTAGCATTTTTATGAACACAATAAAATCTGACCTTCATTGTTGTCTTTTTTTTAAATATTTGCTTTGCGTCAATTGTTAAGTTCTTAAAAACATTGTTAAAGGTTTGATCGGAATATTAATTGTCGTAAATGAATTAAGTTTCATTGTAGTAAATGAATGTAACATTTTCACAGCGAGAAAAATTAACTTTGAATGCATCGGCTTAAAAAAGAAAAGAGAAAAATCTTTTATTTAAATGCTGAACTGATTGATGTATGAAACATATAACATTATAAAAAAAGATCTATTCTTTCTTCTTCTTTTTTTCTGAATGAGTTTTTTTCAGCGAATAATTTCCACATGAATGAAGACTTTTTTTGGGTGGAATATTTTACCACCATTATTAAAATGATTTTTTTTAAAAAAATTTGTAAAAGCATTGTTTTTCAAATTCAGTTCAATACAAAAAGGTTATAACAAAGTTGTATATGATAAACAAATTATGATTTTGTTATTGTAGTTGAAAGTATTACAACAAAAGGGCCATGTGAGTCTTATTTTTTTTCTAGCAATTTATCTCGTTTTTTTCTATTTTGTTGAAGTCTTTTCGAAAGAAATACAATGAAAAAATTACAGCATATTTTCCAGGATTACAGAAATTAAAATGTAAGACAGAAAAGTATGGCTTATAATAAATAAAACTGCAGCTTAAATTAATATAACAATGATCAGCTAAATTAATTACACTGGCAAATACGTTATAATCAGGAATACCAAGTTTTATTGATAATTTCTCTCAATAGTGAACACATAGCATGGTTTGATTACTTTTATAAACGTCGTAATGAATTAAGACACAATGAGGCTTCTTTCCAGTGATAACAGACGAAAAATGGGTTAATTGACGAAGGCTATACGTGAGCTGGCAACGTCCCTCTTTCCAAACTCTGGCACAATTCATACCAGCGGGAGGACTTGGAATCAGCAACAGAACGTGCTTCGGCCTCTCTACATCGAGGATCTTTAGCGGGTAATCAGGCTCGAGCCCCTCGACTCGTCGAAAATAACGCCGGCCACGAGTTCGCCATGACCATGAACACTATATTCGCGACCAAGCAAAGTAGCAAGAGAAAACATAAATTTAAAATTCATTGCGACGTTGGGCTATTCGGGCAGTGATGTTCTCTCTACCTGTCCTTGGGACTTAATTGAGATTGATTGCATGAAATAACAATTTCAAACCAAAAAATAAAACGTGATTGTGTTAATTAGATGTAGGTGGAAATAAAGTGAAGTATCCAGATATAGTGATGTATAAGTAAAGTGAAATTTAGAGGAAAGAGAGAGTGTTAACTATGAGTATAGTCTTCTAACAAGAGGCTGATAATATCAAAAGTAGTTACTGGTTTTCGCTGTCGCAAAGGATTTGACGTGGAGAAGAGCAACCCAACTGGAAAGGTAAAAGTATATTATTTCAAAGATATTAAATTGCTATTAATCCATAGTGTTCAAAGAGAATCATTGAACAGTAAAATTATAGTAATTGATTTAAAATGAATAGTTAAGTTGGATTGACTTATGTAAGTTTTCGAGAAGTTACTTGACTATTAGAGGAATTACATTTAATTATACTACAGTACAAGAGTCGGATAAAAGTAATCGATCGTTACAACATGTGTCCTTGAAGTTATTTCTCAGTAGATACATATATTTATAGCAACAGAAAATTATATAATTAGTGGGAAAATATATAATTTTTAAATTTATACTCCATTAATATTAATAATATTTAAATTATTCAATTTTAATTTCATTAATTTAAAATTTGGTTTTTAATTTCATTTGATTAAATTTGTCAAATGATGTAGCCTTTAAAAAAAATTTAGTTTAGTAAAATTTAATACCATGTGAGATCGGATTAATGTAGGGTGAATTTGTGATTAGTTTACAAGATCCATAAATAAATCATTATCTTAGCGAAATCGTGGGTTTGATTTTTAATTTATTCAAAAATGCTATGCAAAAGCATATTAACTGCCTTTAATCCCATACGGATAGGACTATGACCCGATTAGCTATTTTGCCTAGTTATCGAGCATCAGTATAAATTTAAAGGTTTATATCAAAGATAAATCGGTATCTTTCCATTTTCGCCGGGACTTTTCCATTTTGCAAGCAATAAAGTCGTCAGCTCGATGGCAACCGACGCCAAAGGAATATGTATCTTGTGTTGTCGCCAGTAAAGTCTGCTATGAGATTTGCTCCGGCGAAATGTAAAAAAGTACTGATAAAGCTTACACGATTAAAACATGAATTTAAGTACATTTTGTGAGCCTGGATAGACAATATAGTACCCAACAAAGTTTTTATTCATTTTAACAACTAGAAAAGTCAATTCAAAAATATTAAACCTTAATTTTTTTTTTAATATTGTTGTATCGATGAAAACACGCAGGACAAAAAAAAATTAATGCTGTACAAAATGATAGCTACAACAAGTTGTGATAAGTTTCTCTTGTCGCATGCTTACGCTTATTAGTTTTATTAGCACTCGAAGAACACCTTCTGGGATTCGAGAACATTTTACTGTTCAATACACCGTGCGCACATAATTGTAATATTGTGCACATATTATCTGTAACCCGCTAGGAAACAACAAACACTATACTGAAATCAAAACCGACAATAAATACTGAAGTGTGAGTGGCAATGTGTCGCGACTTTGCAGTCAAAGTCAACAAATGCCCGGCTCCAAACGAAAAAATCCGAAAAGAACGGATGGATCGATTCCTGAAAACGGAATGTGCCCAACTATCAAATGCCGAAACTATCGAAAAGAGCGCTTTCTGTAATAGTATTAACTGCACATTAAATTGATTCAGACCTCCAAATTTTCAGTTGTGTGGTATAGAGGTTTTAATAAGGAAAATACCAGATCGGGTACTCTCGTTAAATTTTAATTACCTTAAATTTAATTTTTTTACGAATATTTTTCTCAAAACTTTATTGCGTTATCTTATGGATTCCTACTTATAATTTAAATAAAAAAATATTAGTAAAATTAAATTATCTAACAAGAAATCGCTTGTATTATACATAAAACTTCGTGCTTTATTTATTAACTCTAAAATAAATTCATAATTAGCAATAATATAGTCGAAAATTGCATCATTTTTCACTGAAGGGATGTAATTCGAATGAAAAATCTGACTGAAGTTTATTTTTTTCGGGAAAAATTGAAATATTGTGATAGTCCTGTCATTTTATAACATCCCGTGTTCAATAATGTCCTTATTAGCAGAATTAATTTCTCATAATGCGATCAGGCTTCAACTAATGTTGAAGTTATGTTAATAAGGATTCTTTTTTATCTAAAACTAAACTGTTTTATCTAAATCTAAAACTGTTTAACCATTTATACATGTTCTGTGCAAAAAAAGGGAAAATCATTTATTTTTACAGAATAAAACGCTACAAAGGCGCAAATTCATTTCTTTTACCTCATGGTGTTAAGTGTGAACTCAATCAATCAAGTTACAGAGGATGAATTAATGGTCAATTTATATAGACAAGATGCAGCTCAAATTGTCTACAAATATCTCGCAAAGGTTGTCAAAAAAGAAACATTAATCTTCTATTGAAATAACTAGACGGAACTGTGAAAATAGATCAATTTTTAAAAGAAGTTATAAAAATTAGGTCAACCCTAAGAATTCGATCAATATGTAAAAGATAACCAACTTTGGAGCTTCTGTTATATTCTTTTAAAGTATTTGCTATCAATATTTAAATATATGAAAATTAATATTTCATTAATATTCGTATAATAATATTTCAAGCACCATAAAAAAAGTCTGAAAATTATTTTAAAATTGATTTAATATTAGTATTTTATAACGACTTTTTGATAATGAACAATAAATTACCTGTCTTTCTCTCTTATTATTGTATCACCAATTATTACTTAAAAGGGTTTTTATTTAATGAACGTTTTTGTATAAAATATATTAAATATTTCTAAGTTTTATGAGGAAGTACTGGAATAGAAATTTTTGTCCTGACATCGTTCAAAAACAACTCCTACATATTTGTTTACAAGTATTTACCAATCTTCAAGTCACGCAATCCTGTAAGAACACGATTTTTCTGAGTCTAACCGTTTCAAAATTGGAGCTTAATTTGACGAATCTTCTCTTTTCCAACGCTTAAAAGCGTGAGAACAAATTCTTGTGATGTAGAGTGGGGGAAGGGAAGGATAAAGCCTCATTACTGATACTAAAACAAAGCGATTTGGAGAGGAAAAAAAGAATAAAGCTTCGAATTTTTTCGAACAGGATTCGACACAGCAGCACCACCGACACACTTGACTAGTTCCGCCATTTTGTGCAACCACCGTTTCGTTGTAACTCGTTTATTGGTAGATGTTTTTTTTTAAATTATTTTTTTTATCTTCGCTTTTCTTCAAAAGATGGCGTGTGATAAAACACTACTATGCCGATAAAACCACATTACTGTCGCTCTACTGTTTCTCTTCTAATTCCCATATACCTTTACTTATTTTTTTTAACACCGAGCCTGAGAAACTTGTTTATATGAATTTTTATTCTATTCTCGTGAGTAAAATATCTCAGAAGGCTCCAATAGACTTGTTTTCTCAAGCGTATCTAAATATCGAATAGTAATTTGGAGCATTTTTTTAAGAAATTTGTTTTGAAAAAACAATTAAGAACTCTGTGGATAATTATTATGAACATGGAAAACCTCGTACATGTGTGATCATTTAGAATTCTTTTATTTATTTAACTTGAAAAAATAAATCATAAGTTTTCTGTCCTTTTTTCACATATACATGTACAAACATTAAATATATATTTTATATTTTTTAATAAATATCACATAACCAATTTCTTTTTTTCCTCCGAAGAACATAATAGTATGCAGGTAAATTATTATTCAATTAATTCGAGTAATTATTAGTTCCCCCAAATAAATAAAAGCTAATGATATTTAAATTCAGCTCAAATTCTGCAATAAAATGTTCCATTTTGATTTAAACAATAAATTCTTAGGTTTAGTTCACATACTGCACATAATGGCGCTATACAGTATGAACAGAAATAATTGTAACAAACTATTATGGTAAAACAGTACTGAAATAAGAGAAGAAAATCGAGGATATGAAATATTTGGATATTAAAGAATAATCTACCTCCTATAGAAGGGATATAAAAGATGTAAAGGGAGGCTATGAAAATGTTTTTTTTTGAATGCGAAGATTTATTATTTTTTAAGACACATCCAAATCGAAAGTGTTTTAAAAACACACGTCAGTTTTTTTTTTCTCCTATAATATTTTTACAGAACAAATTAGGATAGTTAAAAATAATCCAGAGTTAGATGTTTTTCCCTTCTGGTATTAAAAAAGTAATAAACTCAGAAAACTTAAAAATATTAATGATGAAAGATAGCTTTTTAATGGTTTGTTAACCTGTGGTTTTAAACGAAAAGCATTAATCATTTCCACTTCCAACAAAAAGAAAATTCTCTGAAAATTGCATATAAGTATTCTTTCATGGAGAAAATGCTGTCATGAGATACTTTGATACTTAGCAAACATTTTTATTTAAAATAATTCTACATGATTCATTTTTTTTAAAAAAAATAAATAACAGCTTCTAATTAACCGAAACATTTTCACAACAGGTTTAAATATTTCAAAATAATAGAAAGTTTTTTTTAAAAAAAATAAAAATATTAAAAGAAATTTTTTAACGAATGAAAAATATAATCGTTTATTCTTAATTTCACAGAAAGCACTTCGATCAACAACATATTATAATTATTATTGATAATAATAATCTGGTTATTGATTTTCATTGCTTTGTGCATTACGCAGGGACATGATGAATAATATAATCTCATGGATCATGATATTTGCGTTTAATCAAACCAGCAAAATTGTTACATGACTCAGCATTATGCAACAACTTCGAAATAAATCAATATAAATATTAAGGCAGAGTGAGTCAGGCTTATATCGATCAGCTCTTGCTCTGAAAGACTAAACAACAATTCACAGTTTATTCTTTGTATTTTATTAACTAATAAGTATGAATGAAATTCTGTTTAGTTCTAATTAATGTTATAACGGTTTATTTAATCAGAAAGAGAAAACAGTTATTTACAAAATGTATGTTATATGTAGTTTCGTAAGTGTTTAGAAGCTTTGATAAAAACAAATAATTAATAAATATGAAAATTATGACAAAATTTTGAATACCGTTAGTTATAAAAAAGAGCTCCGATTCTTTGGCAAATAAATTTTTTTCAGAGCAAATGATCGTTATCAATATAAGTTCTTTAAATAAAATATTTAATCATTGTAATTTGTTCCTCAAAATTACTCAGTTATTTTTATCAGTTAGCGATTAATAAAATTTGCTTTATTTCTTAAATGTTTCACGAGATGTCTCTGACATCGCTTATTTCTTTTATACAATTTTAATTTCTTTTTGTCTCATTTTTAAGCTGTCTTGTTTAGTCTACTTTTGGGTGAGACGCAGAGCAGCAGGTGGTGTATTTCTACTGACGCTGTTACTTTTTGCTGAGCTGCTATAATCATTTAGCTTTAACATGAAACATGTCTCTGAGAGAAACAATTTACTAAAAACATATATAAAAATAATCGTTATAGGCTACATGAAGTTACGCTTGCTTCTTGAAAAGCTATGCCTTAAAATAGAACTTTCCTTACATTTTAAAATAAACTGAATTTTAAAAAATGATACATTTTAACCAAACGTTTAAAGTACTACCTTAATCTATATTTTCAGATAAATAGAAAAACTTTTTTTAAAAAAAAATATGTAATCTCCAAATTTATTTATTTGTCTCGTTATTCTCAAATTATTGGGAGTACTTTAGTAATTCACTTCTTTCTCAGAATGTTTATAAACGGAAATGTAACGAACAATACTGTAAATTGCAATTTTCTAGCTTTTTTCATTTATTTAGTTCCATTTAAAATTTATCTTATATGTTAAACTTTTGTATCAATATCCAAGCAGTAAAGTCAAAATTCATCTCGGAAAACATATTCCATAGAAAGGTTACTTTTTGAGCAAAAAACAAGGTAAGGCATTTAACTTCATTGAAAATTGTCATTTTGATTAAAATATCAAAATTTGTGTAACTATTTTGTTTTCATTCTTGAAACCCTTGTTTTCTAAATCTGCCTTTATTTATGTAAGGAATTGTAAAAAATAAATTACAAGAAACTTATATTATGAAATACGTATACTTAATAAAGAGAATGTTAATTTTAAATGCATTTCCTGTTAAATTGAAGTTTTGTAAAAAAAAAAAAAAAAAAAAAAAACTGAAAACAGTTTTGAAAGTTATAACTCAATACCTTATTTTTCAAATTAAACTTGTATACCAAACATAACAAATAAAATTTGGATAAAGGATTTTATATTGTCTTGAAGGGCTTAACCTAAACTTTCTTTTAAATTTGCTTTGCAAATATATTTATGCTATTTTAAAGAGATTAGATGCTTGAAAACATAACTAGACCCGAAGTACTTTTGATTACGATTGCTTTACTTTTGCAACTAATATAAATCGATTAAAATATTAACTCACAAATTATTAAAAGGAGCCAATCTATTCAAAAAATATATTAATACACAAAACTCATTGCCCTAACAACACTGTTTTTAATGAAAAAAAAATTTCAAATCTCAAAAAATTAGACTGTTTCGTATTCTTTCGGCATGATGCCTTAAAAAAATAACTATCTATAAAGTTTTAGTCAAAAACCCTTTACAATAAAAGAAGTAAACGGTTTCCCCGAAAGCAATTTTGTAATCATTTCTTCGTTTGGCTACCCACTTAATTTACAATGTTCCGAAAATCATGTCGAAATACGCTAAATTTTGATTTATTAATATCAAATTATTTCAAATTGACAGATTTAAACTAATTTTTAATATTGCAGTCTATGCGTAACTTTCTTATCCTCTGGTTTATAAAAAATTTTCTCCTGGACATTGTATCTTGTATCCATATGACTTCACGCATTCGTCTAACAATCAATAGACTAATTTGTACACCTAATCATCCTTCCAATTCATTCACAAATGTTACTGCACAATGCTTGGACTCTTTTTTTTTTTTTAATTTTTTTTTCTTAGATTGTAATTATATTAGTCTCCCTGATGAAAAGTCCTTTTAAAAAAATACTGTGAAGTTCCTATAATTTGTTACATAAAGACAGTTGGCCACTTTTCACTAGAATATGTATGATTTCTAAGACCTTTATCTATTTTACAGCATTTAATAATCAGATTTCGCATAGAATTATTAATAACATAATACTCGACATGGTATATTTAGTTGAATTCAACAGTGCTAATATCTTTTGCTAAAAACATAATAATCAAATTAATCGACACTCTTTCATACACCACCTAATATCTTAATAAAATAATTTAATAATCGATCGGGCGATAAAGTTTAACAAAACATTTAAATTCCCGAATATTTTATGATAACGCATTTTCTCTGTGTGTAAAACATTTTTTTACACTGCCCGACATAGAAAATGCAACATCATGGAAGTGTGTGTAGAATGATAAAATGAATACAAAGTGGATAAACAGACAGAGAATGTATATGTAAATACGGTATTTTATTTTCAGGAAAATTATTATTGCGATAAAAGTGCGTGGGGAGGGACGTTAGTAAGAAGTAGGACCACCTCGCGTGGCGATGCAAGTTGCAACTCTACGAGGTACACATTCAATTAGCGAGCGGATAGTTATCCTGAGAGATGGAAGTCCATATGCTCTCAACCATCCTCTATAGATCTTCCTCCGATTGAGGATGGGCCAGGTAAAGCGAACGACGGCCAAACATATTATAGATATGCTCGATTGGCAAGAAATCATGAAACTGGGCAGGCGAAGGAAGCAACTAAACATGGTACATGTAACATAATTCCCATGCTCTTGTGCATTAAAGCCAGAGGGCGCTGCTTGTGCACGATGAGCTCTTAACCTCCTCAATCTCGGCGTCGTCTGTAGGAGACACTAAACAACACTTTCAAAAAATGCCGCCAAGTTAAATGAAAGACGTCATTGGTACTCAGAAATAGTTAATTTTCTTGTCAATAGATGGTAGTTCTAAAAAAATAATTTTTAATGAATATTTTTCATTCGTAGCTTATTTATGATAAAATGAAAATGGCGTTTTCCGA
The DNA here is from genome assembly GCA_019974015.1 of Nephila pilipes. Lineage (NCBI taxonomy): Eukaryota > Metazoa > Arthropoda > Arachnida > Araneae > Nephilidae > Nephila > Nephila pilipes. The sequence continues at coordinate 33,543 of BMAW01067541.1, read as the reverse complement.
GAAAAAGAAATTATACCCTTGCACATCGCTAAGTGTTCATATTTTTTTATTATTTGTATAGTAAAAAATTATTAAACACACTGTTGAATTCCTGAAACTTGCTGTTTATAAATAACATTATTGATTTCTCCCTCAAATCTTCCTACTTCTGATTTAGAACGCTGTTATTTCAGTGTCGCCTTACAGGATACATTGGATCAATGGCTATCAAAATCAATCGATTTAAAATTATAATTATGGCATATATTTCAGCTCGGAATGATATTTTTTTAATTGCTAACTGAATTCACCAAATGTAGATATTCTAGGGATACAGAATATCTACATTCTACCTGTAGAAAAAAGCGAATCTACCTGTCATAAAATGAAATGAGACAGCTCCTAGTGATTGATCACTGTAATTATGTCTAATTTAAAATTTCCCAGGATTCGAATATATTGGACAGAAAAAAACTATACTCCCGTACTCGCAGACAACATTTCTTAGAAATCACGAGTTTTCAATAAGAATCAACTTTAAAGAGAAATTATTTGATAATATAAGATAATGAAAGAGAAAAAAAACCCGAATAGGATAAATTTTGGAAATTAGGATTTTGTTGCAAACAGATCGGACAAGAATATTTTGCGATTCAAATTTTACATTATGTTCATTATGCTAATTATTATGAATTATTCCTTAAATTAGAATTAAATAATGATTTTAAATTAACATGATTGTAGCACTTTGTCCCGTTGTCTCCTGTAGGAGACACTTAATTTCTCAAAAATAAAAATTAAAATAATTTTTTTTAACATTTTTTTCAGTAATTTTTCATGTATTTAGAAACGATTGATACAAATTGTTCTAAGATTTATGGTTCAGAGTTGTCTTTGGGTCTGAAGAGGGTAAAGGGCGTTTTTTGTAAGCGAAGGGCTCAGTTGCAGGCCAGAAGCCAAAATGTAAGTTGCGGAAGGTTGTTGCAGAAATAACCTAATAATATATCACTCACTAATTTGCTACGTTGTCTTAAATAAACTTGTTTAGTTTTTTATAGAAGTTTTTTCCTGCACATAAACTACACACGAACCTTATGCAGAGCTTGTCTGTATATGAATGTCAAACGTAGACCTACTAGAAAATATCATTTTACAGTCGCTTATCATGAGGCACCACAACCAGCTGCAACACCTTATCAAGTTATCATTGTGACGTCAATGTGCATCTCATGTGAACCAGAGGTGACTTCCTATCATGTCAGATGGCACTCCAAACTGTTACGCCAAATGGTATGGCGTCCAACAATAGCGGTTAGGCTGGCTCTAATTCCCAATGCCTCCTAATTCTCACTCGGCGACTATCATCAGAAAAACAGAACCAAGACTCGTCACTAAACACAATAACGAGACATTCCTTCCAACAAGTGGCTGGTTCCGATATCATCATAATCTTTCCCGTTGTTTAATAGGCGTCAATGACAGTCTTTGTAAAGAGGGGCTTGTGGGCGAGCCGCTTTCAGCCAATTATCATGAAACTGTTCTCTCAGATATTGGATTATCCTAAGTTCCCTGCTTACTCTTCAGAATAGATGTGAGTTATTGATTGTTGGGAAGCTACTGCATCCTTTCGGGTGTGTTGATTCGTACGTTCTCCTGTACGTCTTGGTGAACCTGGTCTTTCGCGACGATTCATATTTCATTCTTCGATCCATCTAGTCCAATTAAAGGTACAGTGAATCTCTACTGCGCGTACCGCTGCTGAAACACACTTATATGTGTTTATGCAGCGGTACCAGGTGAGAACTAACCCAGGGGTCCGTAAGCCTACAATTTGAACCCTCTAAAAATTACTGGCACTGACTTTAGTGTTGTCGTCCAGACATTTGCTACTTCACACGTGTCTTCTGAAACGTAGAACTTTTCGAAATTTGATTTAAAAAAAATAAGAAGAAAGTATATTGATGATTAAAATCAGATGAAAGGAAAGTGAAGCATTGCTTTTATAGTAAAAGAAATACTGCTTATTTTTTTCAAATTTATGTTTCGTTTTCGATAATTTTCTCAAAGTGCTAGAGCACGATTTTTTTTTTTTTAAGTTTTGTATTTTTATTTAAATTTCTGCACTTCCAAAATTAGTTGTCCTAATCTTAAAACTCGCCTTTTTCTATGTCATCTACTCAAAACCATTTTAAAAACAATTAAAAATGAATTAAAGTGCTCAAAGGTTCAAAATTTTAGCTTCAGATGTATTAAACTTCATAGAAATTGTATCTACAAGTATTATCATACTGCAAGCAGAATTATTCTTCTAAATAAATATATGGACAAAAAACTATTATTTTTGCAATACAATACAAGCAACGAATTAACCATTTTCTTTGAAATACCTTGAACAAAATAAGATTAACATTATTTTTTAATTCAAAGATAAAAAGAAAGCAATTCGCATATATAAACATCGATTATAAATTGCTTCGTCTTATAAACATTTCATCACATTGTTATTAATCTTTTTTGGCATTTAAAAAGCGTAATCTCTTTCGAGTTATCTGTGAATACATTGGATAGTTATTTTATTCTGAAATAGTTTATAGTAGATCTACAAATTGGATTTTTTTTATCTAAACAGATAGCTATGTTTCACATGAATTCCTCTAGTGATCATAATCATAACACGTCATCTTTCGTTAGCCGAGCAGAAAGTTAATTTAACTATTTTCTGCATTGCAGCTTTTTAAATGTTTATTCAATTTTTAAAAATCTATTTTAAAGACAGATTTAGAAGATCAAGGGCATTTTCTTGTGAATCTCTTGCGAAACATACGTGTGATTTATCCACTCTGCATAAACAATTTGCTTACCGAACTGTGACGGAAATCCTTCGTCACATGAATCCAGTTCAATGCACATCACACGCCAACGATATCGATGAAAATTGTGATCACAAAGTCTTGAACTTTTGTGTTACAGCAAACGATAACATCCCACTTCTCTTAACTCAGTTCGATTATAAACTTTATTCCCAAAAAATCGTGATTTTATCTTCGGTTTAAATCTTAACGTTCCTACTCGAATTCCTAGATTTGCAGACGATATTCATCAAAAACACCTCAACCACAATTTTAAGCGATTATTTGCCTTGAACATATGTTATATCGTCTGGAAGCTGTAATCGAACTTTTTCTATAGTAATTCTTTTAAAAGAAATGTCAGTTTTGTGTTAAGATTATGTTTTAGATTTTGATAGTCACGCACACAAAATGGCGAAAATGCAAATGCGGAAGTTAATACGATATTCGGATGACCGATTGCAAAATTCTAAATGAATAATTTTCAAGTTGTTTCCCACCGGAAATTTTCAGTTCCATAAAATTGAATAACAACCATGAATTGATGCCTGTTATGGTTGTCAAAATATTATTGAGAAATTCGTGTTATTAATCTCGAAATTTCTAAAAATGAACAGAATCTGCAGAAGCTAAAAGGCTGATTAATACGTTGAATGCTTATGTATACAATGACAATTCCCTCAATCAGCATATTCCCTCCCGATTATGAAAAAGAAAAAAAGCGTCAATTTAAAAGTGAAATACAATTGACGAATGTATAAAACTACTTTGAAAATGTTATTAGTGTAAAACAAAACAAAAAATCATTGTACACCCAACTTTTTTTTTACACGCTAGATAGATTCCTCAGAAAACCGTGCAAAACAAATTCGTGAAAAAAAATACATGCGACATATGGTAAATTTTGGGATATGATTCACAACTTCAAAAAATCGTGTAAGATGAAAAAACTCTAAATATTTTCCCAAAAAACCGTGCAAAAAAAGCAATAATGAAATCCATGTCACATACTTATAAAACAAAAAACAATTCATTTCTGTTACAAAATTTTTTTTATAATTAGTGCACAGTGAAAATTCAATCTCTTGGTACATACAGCATACAAAAATTCAAATTGAAATTAGGAATAAAATTACTAATAACTATCCATCGCTACTTGATAACAACCGTGCACGTTTATTATGAACTGAAGTAGAAATGCTATCATCAGTAGATGTGTCAGATATATCTAACACAACTATCGGCTTTGATTCAAAGGAAAGAATTTCGTTTGTTATCAAAGGCCTATGTTGGTGTTTTTGTTGTTATAAAGTCTATTATTAGCGGCTGGTGTTTTTTTTTTTTTTTTTCTGGTTTCTCATGCTGCTTGTATAATTCATGATATCCTGCAAAACAAAACGTAAGATTACGTTGAAATTCTCATGCATGCTCTAAGTCAGAATCATAAGAAAATGTTGTTCCATACTTGTAGACAATTTCAAGCCCTCGCGAATTAAATCAGCTGTTAATATCTGAACTTCACCTTCGACTTCGTCATTATCCACTTGAGTTATCGAAATTAAAATATGCATAGAAATTTGTTATATATATATATATATATATATATATATATATATTATGATTCTTACTTTCTTTTTCTTTTTCGTTACATAGATGATCTAATTATTTTAGGTAAAACTGAGGATTTCAAACCAAATATTTCATTTTACCCTAATTACCTCAAATTATTAAAAACTAATCTTAATTCAAATACAGTAGAATTTTTAGATCTCGATTTGCAAATAGTTGACAATAGACTTATTAGTAATATTTTTGATAAAAGAGAGAGATTCAAATTCAATGTAATTAAAATACCTTTTTGGAACAGTAATCTACACAGATCCATTTATAGGAATATTTTATTGGGCTTTTTATTACGTAATAACAAATTAACCACACATAAAATAGACAAATTTAATAACATTAAAAAATTCTTCAACAACTGTTTGGATCATGATTATCCAATAAATTTCTTAAATACTTATATACATCACAAATATATTAAACATCTTTGCGAATCGTGATCCAATTTCAAATCCACCACACAACAATAGGTCCACAAAGTCGGCTTGTTAGTGGTCTAGCCGTGAAGAATCTATTTATTTACATTTACACAGCTTACATTTTTACTCACTCTCTGGACCGTTATACTCCTTTACCATACAAATTATTACCAACCAATTGTTTGCATCCTTTTACATTTTATTACCAATCAAACAATGATTTAAATCTTTTTTCAATTTATATGGTGATGATGTTTTATATTTTTTCATTTTGAGTAAGTGATATACATCTTGAAGCTTAAAGAAAATTCCGTCTTACTACTCACATATTTGAATCTTCATTTCTTTGAATTTTGTAAGTAATTTTTATATTTTGATCTGTTGATAATTTTTAGAATGATAGATTTTATTTTGTAAATTTTTATCGTTGAAATTTTTTGCATTTTTTAATCATTGAACTATTTTGTAATTTGGATTTCCCAATTCAGCCTACCAGGAATTATAGATTTTATTTTTGTAGATTTTATCGCTGAATTTGTTTGCATCTTTTAATCATGAACTTTTTTGCAATTTGGATTTCCTAATTCAGCCTACCAAGTCGCAAAGGGGGAAGGTTGGTACCATTAAACTAGTTTAACCCCGCTTAATCGGTCCTCAGCCCGATATTGCTTTTTGACTTGCTGGGTTCCATATTTTCTTTTATTTTTCTTTCATTGTTACATTTCTTTCTGGTTTTTTGTCTTTTTAATTATTTTAAATTATTATTTCTTAAATTTTCAGTATATATATATATATATATATATATATATATATATATATATATATATATATGACAGAAATTGTGATTTTAAGGATTTATTTCCAAGTTAATAACATGTTAAAACAATTAATTTTTTAAATTAAAAAAAATAAATATAGTCGAAACAGTGACGTGATGGATTTCCTGTTTGGCTGAAAACCAAAATGCTGTTTTCAAGTTGAAGTACAAAGAAATAAGGAAAAAAATTACTATAAATTTCGGGAATTCCTTTTAACTCCAGAATACAAAGTAAACAAGTCATGAAATAGAACAAGTGACTCAGACATGTGTGGTCATAAACCGACGTCTTCTGATTACACTGTCAAAATTAGAATTAAAAAAAAAAATGGGTGACGGGATTCGTGCTAGAACAAAAAATTCGGGTAAAAAAATATTTTGGTGAACCGCGTTATTTCAAAATCGTGTAAAAAAGAATTGGATGTATATCTGTTTTGTGTGTATTATGTCAGCTGCAGTGAAAAATTATTATATGGTTAGTTTCTTTTTCAAATTATGTCAATAACCATAAAAATATATATTCAGCGAAAAAAAAAACTAAAACTATTTTAAATCAAAATATATCAAACACATTGAAAATTGCACGAATAGTTTTTGAGTAGATCTTAATGAAAACGATAATAAATTTTAAAGAAATCAACTCACAAAATTAATTTTTAATTATTTTATTCATATTAGATGGCTCTTTTAAATTTGAAAATATATAAGCTGATTTTTTTATGAACTTAATTCGTAATAAATCGCTCTCGCGTTACATTTTCAAAAGTTAACTTTTGAAAATGTAACGCGAAAATTTACTTTTTTTTAAAAAAAATTATGCATCAATTGGTTAAAATGTTTCATCTCATCTTTATTCATAGACAATGCTTCGAAATCAGTTTTCATTTCGATTTTAAGTATGCAAATTTGTTCGTGAATTAAATTATTCTCTCCCTTCAATAATCTTATAATATAATCCTATATAGTGATTAAATGACTTAGTTTTCAGGAAAACGTTCGCAACTTGAATACTTGATTGGATTAACACATACCTAAACATCATCGAGTTCACTGTAGAATAATAACTTTCTGGATTAAATCTTTATTTCTACCTGATCTATTATTTACCTAAGCGTTTTAATAGTTTATCTAGACTGAATATAAGACGCTATTTCGACTACGTACAAAATCAAATTATACTGCTTCTTTAATACTCCGTAATTTCGTACTAAATTCTTTTTTTGTAAGTTTCGTGCATTGTTCAGTCCAGTTAACGCTGCCGAGCTGTGCCATTTGTTCCACACAATGCTCTTCATTGAAATCAAGAGCAAAATCTATAATCCAGCTACGACGAAGCTCATGACCTTACCTCCAGGCTCCCGAGTTCCATGAAAAAAGTAAAGCTATAAGCGTTTTGCTTCGGGCATTTTAATTTCTTTGTTTATTTCCTTTCTCTAACATAACGTCATCATTGAAATTCATGAATCTGTTGAATATATATAAAAGCGTCTCCCAATATATATAAAAAAAAAACCTTAAACTCGATTTAAATCTCAAGTATTTTTCTAAATACGAAAAATTATGTCATTACATGCAAAACATAGCCATTTTGTAAAAAGAAAATGAAGCATTTTAGCTGTTTACTCTAAAATGTGATTATTTTCCTTCAGAAACAATGTTAACTGATTCCAAGAAAGACTTAATTTTGTATGTTGTGAAAATTTGTTGAAGATTTATTAATAAAGATAGGCGTATACACAAAGTATTAATTTCCTTTGCTTGAAAACAAACAGTTTTTAATACCGAGATTTTCAGTGTATGAAATAATTGTTACTAAAAGCAATATTAAATAAAAAAATAGTGCATGATTTTAAAAGTTTAGTGCATGTTTAAAAAGCAATAGTACATGTTTGCTGCTAGTTTCTTTGCTAGTATTATTTTATTATGTTTGATAACGAAAAAAATTTTAAATTAAAAAAGCATCCATCTGTAATTTAACTAAAAACTGACTCACAATATGCAAAGGCGGTTATCAATTGAAGTTTGCGCCCTGCAATTCTTATCTTAATTTCTACTGACTACTGATTTTTTTTTTGCACACCACTAGCTTAATGTCAATCCGCTTTTAAGAAAAATAAACTATTATAAACATTATCCTGCGCTACTTACAAATAATTATTTTTAAACTGTTAACCACCTAAGGGGATATTGTTTTAGGTGGGACGTTTTGGCGTCCCAGATCACTTTCCAATTTTTTTTTTATCGTTTGCTTCAATTTTAATTACATTTAGCTTAAATATATTCAATTTAATAATTTATTGTTTGCTTGGATTTTAATTACACGTAACTGATATAATATTCAATTTAAAATTTTATTGTTTGCTTTAATTTTAATTCCATTTAGCTTAAATATATTCATTTAATAATTTATCATTTCCTTTAATTTTAATATCGGAAAAGTTGGCTATTGTCCATTTCTCGATATTTCATCGTTTACTTTCCTTTTTCAAAACTTTGCATAGAACTTATGAGTTTATTTTGTTTTAAATGACATGAAAAAATTAATACTTTAGTGAAAAAGATTATTAAAAGGAAATATATAATCATTTCTCACTGAATTATTATTAAAATATTCCATTTTTTTCTGCATAATGTAAAAGAATAAAAAAAACATCAATATAAAAAAGACAAATTTTCCAAGTTTCAAATTATGTTTTTATTTCAAATGTTTCCGTAAATTCGAACTCTATATGTAATTCATAAAATATAATTATAAATTATGATAGCAATTTATCATAAGAACTTCCGTTTGTATTACAACTAATTTTCAGACACACGAAAGCCAGAGAATTCGTGCGCAAAAAAAACATATATTTATATATTTTTTGTAATCTCATTTCAAAATCAACCATTAGATTATAGCTTTTCCGATTTAAAATTGTTTTTCACTCTATTAAGAAACATCTAAATTAGTCCTTGCTGATGCGTAAATGATTGAGCTAAAGTGATTTCGCCATTTTCTTTAATTCGTCGAAAGTTTTTTTTCCCCTCTAGTAACACTTTCGCATAATCTTAGTGAAAAAAATTACAAATCAGATTTAATACACGTGTCTCAAGGATGGATTAACATTGAGGGCAAGCCGAATGACCTCAAACAAACAGCTCCCATGTTTTTTGACTGAATTATTGATTTTTTGTTTTTGTTTTTAAGTTAAACATTTCTAATTATTCTCTAATAAAAACTAAGCATTGTTTAATTAAGTTCCCCGAATTAAAAACGAATGAAAATCTCAATCGTTAATTACAAGGAGAAAAAAATGGCTGCGTCAAGGGTGGGAAACTTGAAGCCTTATTAATAAATTCAATTTTTCTCAGAAATGTTCTATTCCTTTTCATCAATAATTTTTTTCATTCACATTTGATTTATCGATAAAATATTATTGCCCAAATAGTCAAATGCAAATAATGTTTTTAAAAAATATTACAAGTATCCCTTTCTATTTGCTTCTATATTTCATATTTATTATTATTGTTATATTCATTATATTATTATTTACTTTAGTCTTTTCATTTAATTGTGACAGCGGTAACCTTGTGGGCAAGGTCGCTGACTCGCGACTAACGTTGGTTTTTCGAGTCGTGGGTTCGAACCCTGATACCTTTAAAGATCCTCCGTGTGATTACGAGATTGATAGACGTCAAATCAGGCCAATGTCCCAAGTCCTCACGTTGGCGTGGAACTTTGAATCGGGAGGTGCCATAACTCAGGTGTTGTCCTCGTCACTTACAAACGAGTAAGTGCTCAAAATTACGAGATCCGTACGAGTCTCTGTGATCTTTCTCAGTTTGACGTTAATAAACAATCATAACCTCCTTTGATTAAAACAATGCTTGAAAATATACTGCAAATGCAAATGTCGTTTAGGTGTATGTATTTTTGACCAAAATCTTTGTTCCCTACCTCCAAAATTACGTACAAAGAACATTTCTATTTAAAGGGAATTAGCTGAATTAGAAGAGCAAGTTAGATTTAAATAATAGACTGAACATCGCAGAACATGAACATCACTCCTATTTAATTAATTTTGTATGAGTATGACGAGAAATTTCGAAAAAATGTCATTTTTTTTCAGGAATTCCGAGCTCTTTTTATTTTAAAATAAATATTATCCAATTACTTACTCGTATGTAATTCATGTCTAAACTGTTACTTAACAAAAATTAACTTGTAATAAATAGATAATATTGATAATTTCATGAAAGATCATTGTGAAATGAATCTGATTCGATTTTTCCCTCTTTGTGCAAAAAAGAGAATCTATTAGAATTTATTTTAAAAAAATGTTTGTAATCTCCCATTTCATGATAGTTAATGAATATCAAAATAAATACTATAAATTTTCTTCCATTTTGATTATAAATCAATTTCCATCTACGTAATTTATTCGATTTGAATTTAATGAAATAATAAACTGATCTTTGAGATTTTCTATCCTGATTTCCCCCCATGAATTTATCATAATTAAACGTTTCATAGTTATTATTTTAACGTTTGATTACACTAAGTTAATGTTCAACAACAAAAATACAATTATTGAAAGACATCAAAAAATTTAATTCGATTTGAGAAAAACATTCCAAATGTTATCTTCGAATGTCGAAAAACTCGTAAATGAAACATGTAATTGTCAAAATGAAATAACGGCTATATTTTCTCGTCTCGAATGAAACACAAAAAGGAAGACCACCTATTTTCGATGACGATAGTGCAACGTCGTACACAATCGATTTAGTCATCAACGTCAGATAGTTATAGCAAAAATAAAGTCGTCTGTTTAGTTACCAACAGTATATCTTCGCGTGTGGTTCAGAATCATCATTAGTTTGGTGTGTTTTATAGATGATTAAATTTAATATAGCCATAAAAAGAGGCGTGTTACCGACTACAGACAATTTATTTAATGGTTTTTATTGTCTGACGTTTCTGATACCTTAGAATATTTCTCACAATGAATAAGAAACATAATGGCACTTAAGGAACATAAAAACAGACCGAATCATACCATTTGAAAATAGTTATCTTGAAATTGAGTCTTGAAGAATCATTACCAAATTCTTTTGCGTCGCATATTTTCTATGTTTATATTAGTTTTAATTTAAAATCATTTTTATGAGTTTAATCTATAATAAAGTTGGGTATCTGTTTGTAAATTTTTTTCATCCACAATTTCAGTTATTAAAAGCTGGATATGACCAGAATATTTTCAATAAAATTATTCAAATATGACCAATATAATTATTAGCTTTCTCTCTATCTTTCTTTCTTTCTGCTTCCCTAACGATCGTAACTATTTATAAATTTATCTAAAAATAACAGTAGTCATTAAACGTTCATAAACATTAACACTTGTAGAATTTTCAGTGGGGGAAAAAGTTATGTATAATGTTTTTAAAAGTATTCTATTATACTGAAGTGGATGCAATAAATGAAAATGAAGTATCTTAAATAATGTGTTTGCTGCAGCTACTGCACTACATGCTACCATAGGTGTTTACACAAAATATTTTCGAAGAAAGATAAACGTCTGTAATAAAATATTGTATTACATTTCAAAGGCAAAGTACTTTATATGTTATATTGTAATAAAGTGTTTTAAAAAGGAAATCTAATTTATACGAAAAAAATAAATATAAAATAAATCATATAAATAAAATTAGTTTACTGTTTTTGTTTTTTATATAAAATTTATTCGACTGATGTATCAATTTGTGGAAATTTGTAAGATTGCGATATTTAATAATAAAAAACTAAATAGTTTTGAATTTTTAATGAAAAATACTTTAGATTTGAATTGAGAATATTACTATCCAAAGACATGCCATAATATTATTATGAAAATTATTTTTATAGTATTCTGTCGTAAATAAAATTCAAATGATAGATATTTTACAAATTCAAATTTAATCTTATTCTTGTTCATATGGATTTTAAACTACGAGTATTTTAACTAAACAAAACTGATAAAAATGTGCTACTATTATCATTAATTTAAAATAAATAGATGTATATAATATTGAAATTAATATTTCGTTGTTAAACGTAGAAAATAAACTCCAGTCAATTATGATAACAAAAAAAGGTAAATAATTAACACGTCATTCTAACTGGATAATAATAAACAAAATGCATATTTCTCATTTACTAGATGGCGGCACCGTCAATTTTCAATATGTCTTAAATAATAAGTGTTACATTTTATAATAATACAAAAATACATTCACAGTTTCGAGTATTATAATATAGTTTTTAAACGTAGATGTATTTCAAAGAATTCTGAAATTCAGTTTTATAACAATAAATAATAAGAGTGATATTACTGTCTGTGAGATCTGTGGACAAAATTTCTTCATTTTTAATACTATATAAGAAATTGAAAGAAAAATTAAACATATTTTAAAAAAAGTTACGTAATATAAAGGACGATACAGTCTTTATATGAAGAATTTTTTTATAACCAACTGTTGAGTAATAAATAAATTATATGATGTTTTAGAATATCAGTTTTAGCAATTAAGAACACAGTAATATAAAAGTTGAATTATATTTTTATTAAAAATGAAATATTAGAAAATATTAATAGCAAAAAATAAATGATCCAAAAAGGGTTCTTTAAATTATAAATAGATTTTATGGTAAAAATATTTAAAAATTTGAAATATTCCTGAAACTAAAAGTGAGATGAAATTACCGGAATATTTTTATAAATTTTAATCTCATGAAAAAAATACTTACTCAACAAAATTTTTTTTTAGAAAAAATTTTCATAAATTTTATCTCAATAAATTATTGTGAATAAAAACTATTTTAACTCTTTTACTCTGAATAATGGTTTCAATTCATATCAATTAGGTTTTGTATTTATAACAATACTTATTCCATTTTATTACATGCTCAGAAACTTGTATATGCTTTTTTAATAGAAATTATTTATGTTTGACTACTTTCATTGTTTGAAATAAGGTTTGGCCAAATGATTATTGTTTTTTTTAAATTTTTCAAGCATGAAATTCATTTCTTGTCGAATTGAATAAAAACTGAAGCATTTTTAAAATAATTTATTGCTTTATTTTTTGACCATTGGATTCTCCTTTTTTAAGAGATCGTGAAAACTAAAGCAACTTCAATACTTCATTCCTTTATTTATTTTGTATATTTTTGCTTGATTTTCAGTTATTACTACGGCATTTGACGGTTTGTGTGAAAAATATAATTACTTTTTTTCTTAAAATCCTGAAATTTTCGTTTATAGAAAAGTGCGTCAATAATAGAAGAGAATAGAAAAGTTTTTCTCAAATCTAAAACCAAAAATACATTTTTTTTTTTTTAAAAAAAAAAAGCTTTCTAAAACGTTGGAACTTATTACATCGGATGCATTTTGTTGGAATACAATTTGAATTACAAAAAAAATTTATTTTTTAACTTATACGTCGTAGAATCATGCGATTAAACAATAAATTTTGATTATATATATATATATATATATATATATATATATATATACATACATACATATGCATATACATATACACATATATATATATAACACATCGATCAATAACTCCCGAGTCTAACATTGAAAACAACATTTTTTTTGCAAATTTTTTTTTATTCATCAACATAACACCTTTTGTTAATCACCTTTTAGGGTGATACAATCGTTCCAACGCTTTTCCAAATCTTTTTCCGCGAAGAATTCTTTTGTTGCGAGTAAATAGCGATAAACAGCTTTCTGAATCATCGACTCGTTGCTGTTTTTGTTCCATCGAAAGCAATCGCGGCACCCACTTGGAAAAAACCTTTTTCACTTCACTTCAAAAAACCTTTTTCCTGGTCCGATCGACTTAAAATTTTGACACGTTTCAAGCAAAGGTTAGTACTCTAGAAAGACCTGGTTACTGGTTTACTACGAGCGCCATCTCTGGGTTAGTCTCGGGAGTTATTGATCGATGTGTTATATATATATATATATATATATATATATATGTATATATGAACGAAACATGTATTATAATTAACAAAATATCACATCATAAACAAATTAATCATATCAATTATAAATTCACTGCATTAATGTCTAAGGAACTACATAATTAAATAAATAATTAAAAAAAATGAAGTAAAATTATTATAACTCATATAAAAATTATTATAAATAATTAGACAAACAAATATTAAAATTAAAAACAAAAATCTATTAAGTAACTGAAAACTTATAAGAGAAATCTAGTGAAAGAAAAGTACAAATTTAGAATAATGGAAATAATGTAATTGATACTGTTCTGTTCTTTGGAATTCAATAATGTATATGTGTTTATAACGTTATTACTGATCAAACTATCAAACTTCCGTGAAATTAAAATATAATAAAATATGGTAACAAACCAAAAAATTAGCAAAATCAGAAAATCAACCTCAAAAAACAGAAAAAAATAAATATAGATCAAGTATTAAATCAAATTCAATAAAATTGCAAAGAGCAAAAATATACATAAATAAATAACTAAAAATTTGTAGTATAATATATATACACTACAACACAAAGGCAGACTGATTACTCACATAAATAAAATTAAGAAAAATTAAGGAAACAGCATGCACAACGGTTAAGGTCACCCGCTTCCTAGCCGTCGGTATATGAACCTAATCATTAATTCAGGTTCTGATCCAATTATGAAACTTACTGAGAAATTGAGCCTCCAAGAGTTTTGAACGAGAATAAGTTAAGAATGTCAGCTCATATGTAGCCTCCGTCATATGACCTAAGTTCAAATTTATGAAAACCGTCTGCAATATCCTGATGCTACAGGGAGACATCTATTCAAAACTTAACGGGAAAAATGAAATACCTGAAAATACTATTAAAATATAAATAGTAAATAGGATGGTACTTAAATATTTTTGTTGTCAATTCTACAATTAAATTTATTTAAATGTGACTTAATTTTTCACAACGTTTTTATGTAATTCACTGTCTGTCTGTGTGTGTATTAGTGTGTCATCACATTTTCAATCGTTAATTTAATCAACTTCCCATCAAGCCAGAGCTCTGAAACCTTGGGAATCGTTCTTATTCGCTTAACAATGCAATATTTAGACATTTGCGACAAGTTTGAATTAATATTTCTTTTTATGATAATGCAGTTTATCCAACCATAGCAATTTCAAAAATTGCCAAACTTTTTGGCTGAACGTTAAGTTCGCGAAGCGGACCAGGGTAGCCAGAATTGGCAAAATACTTCCAAAAAAAGTTTTTTAATAAACTTTGCCACCATATAAAAACGTTGGTTTTTATCTCGAATTATTTTATTCATAATCTAAGTTTTTCTAAATACATTTACTACAGTCTTACGAATTTTCTTGACTCACTCGCTCAAAACAGACAAAATCATTTTATTCACATTAATGAGGCATTTAGTTGTATTGATTTACTGAATTGCTGCTACGTGTTTAATACGTAATATATCACTTATATAATGTACTCTTCTAATTTTTTAGCTTCATTATAGAATTTTAGTTATCTTAAATGTTGGGACAGTTCTGGGCTAGCCTTTCTATCTCAGTTTTAGTATTTTATATAAATACACAGTAATTTATTTATTTTAGCTTTGCACTTGTTTTATGTTTTCACGTATCGTAGCCAGTTATTGTATTATGATGTCTTAATTTTTTTACCTAACGTTTATTGACTCAGATATATTATTTACAAGAGTTTATGTAATGTTTACTAAATATTTCTTCTCTTATGATTTTTTCCTTGTAACATTTATAAAGGCAGTCGTTTTGAACATGAATGTGAAAATCTCCATTAATTTTATATAAATGAGAGTTTTTTTTTTAAAAAAAAAATGCTATTTGAAAGTTACATGATTTAATATTTAGAGATATTACTAATATTGCCAAAATCTATCACTTATTTAAACAGGAAGAAAAAAATCATTTCACTTTGCTTAATGTAATCTGAATATTATAAAGTCACTCCATCCGAATGTATTTGAGTTGTTTATCAATTTTGAATCATAATAAAGAGACAAAAAGGAGATTGCATCTGCTATTTCACTTTCCGAATCTCTAAACCACATGAGTACTTTGACTCATTTTATTTTCTTAAGTTCAGGAGTTTCCAATATTCCGCCACTAGTCTTTAAATGAATCATTGCTCTATGACATGAAACGTGCATCTTTATACATCGGATCCATGATACCCGCAAAGCTGATTGGATTAAAACCCAGAAATAGATTAAAGGCCAATAAAATTTTAAATATTCTACCTTATTTGTTCCTCAGACGCTTTAGAGAGCACAACATTTCTAAAAAGTTACCCCTCAAAAGATTAACATTGCCCTGAGTTATATATATACACACAAATCGTACCTACCTTTGTTCAGTCGTCACCGTCATGATAGGTAGTGCTGCTAGAACTTCCTCTAAATACGTATGTGGGAACTATTTAACACCTAGAAATTACCACACGACTATGCCAAATTTAATTGTTTAATGATGATTATTCAAACATACAGAACATCGGATTTACAAATATGTATTTACGATGGGAGGGGGACAAATATTAACTCCTTCTCGTCAAGCAAAACGTCGTATTCAGCTCCGTCTCGAATGAATCACGTCTTTTCCTTTCCTCCAATGCCAACAATCTCGTGTGCGTCAAACCCTTTTTTTTTTGTGTTGTTTTCTTTCTTCCCACCCATGTTCTGCTGGGGAAGTGGGAATTTCTTCCCGCATCTTTCATTGGGATCATCTGGAACACCTGCATTCTTCAGATAATGCCTCCTGAAGGGAGGAATGGGTCATCTCTGTAGCAACACTCTAAACGGGTAAGAGAGGGAATCAGCGCACCAGGAGAGAGGGAATTACCACTTCCCCAACTCCTCGCTCTTCCTCGTTATTTTCACGCCCTCGCAAGGTGAGTGGTGTTTCCGAAGTAAAAAAAAAAACAAAGATAGAAAAAAATTAAAGTTAAAAAAGAAAAGGAGAAATATTGAAGTGAAAAAGGAAGGTCATCCAACTTCCCAGGACTTCACCTTCTTTGATGAAATTGATGTATTGACTGGGTCATAGTTCTTCGTCTCGTACTATTCATTAAACTCAATGGGGTCCTAAGCATTTAATGTATGTTTCATTTCTCTTCCGAATTAGGTCCATTGTATTCCTGCAAAATCTCTGTACTTGTTGCTTTCCTTTTATCATCAGAGTTTTTCTTTCTCTCATCTGGCAATTTAAGGATTTTCTGCAGGGCTTCTTCTCTCAACTCTTCTTCGTGCTTCTGTTTTTTTAAACATTTTGACCCTTGCACTCTCGTCTCTTTTCTTAGCTTTTCTTCTTAATGTATAATACTTCTTTTCGACATTCAATCTCCAACAACCCTCTCTTTTCCTCTTTCATTTGTATTTTCTTCTGCACTCTTTATCCTTCCAATATGATCTCTGCATTTCAGATATTCTCGATTTTTTTCTCTATTACCTCATTTCCGAGAGGAATTCCTGTGGTGACTTATACGTGAGTGATGTCTTTGTCTTCACAGAAATTTCGTCATTCATTTGTATGTTTGTCAATGTACTGTCTCAATGATTATTATCTAAAAGTTCTTCAAATCTGTTTGAAGTTTTAGTTTGTCCACGATTTCTCAAGTCTGTGTTAACTACGCAGTGTCCTTATTTTTTTCCCACACAAACTGAATTATTTAATTTCGTATACTCAGTTTTATTACACGTTCCACTTTGATCATTAACATAACTAGGTAAACACAGTTCTTAAGGAGATTTGTCATTAGCATTGTTTACGCTTAAAATAATGGGTTTCCTCGGTACGACATGCATATTTGAAATACTATTTACATTTCACACAAAATTACAATTAAATTAATTTCTTTTTCTAGTAACAGGCATTTTCAAGTAAAGATATTTTTGCATAAGATATAGCAATAATCCCATTCATAAATTTACTACATTGTTTGTAAATGTAAATGTAAATAGCATAATTATCAAGCAATATTATTGAGTGAAAATAATCTTGTGGTTTTACTTCATCACGACCAAAACCCAATAATTTTACACTGTCCGATTTTGACTCCGGTGAACAGATTTGCTCACATACACTTAAAAGTCCATTATGCTTACATCACTTCTGCTGTCAATTATTCATTTTTTTTTTAACTTCGAGCTCCACCTATTTTGCATATTTTATCTGAATTATTCCATGCATTGTTAATTAAAGTCCTACTTACATATTTTTGCGGGCAGTTTTCGAAATGTATGCAAATGATTTGAATTTCCAACATTTCAACCCATTTCTCACATTTGGGCAATCAGCACTGTGACATTCGCGTTCATTACAATTATAGCCGGAAATACTGTTTCTTCTAAATTTTGATTCGTCATATCGTGAATTAAATTTATTTTTATGAGTTTTGTAGTTTATTTTGAAATCCCTAACATTAAATTTATCCTGCTTAATATATTAACTTTAACATCAAAGTCTTGAAATTATTTTGATCCTCTTTCATTTGTTCATAAATTTTTAGCTGTCCCCTAAATTTCCGATGCTTTTAGATCCGTTCAAAATGCTTTTTGCTGTCAATGGAGTCGGGAATACCGGGAATGCTGTAGTCAATTAAAGACGAATTCTCGATGTGACAAATGCTGACTATTTCTTTTATTACAAGATTCCTTTTCGATTAAGTGTCGTTTAGTTAGCATAGTCTGTTAAGGAGTTAATTACTCCTACAGTCAAATTCCTCTATCAATAAATATATTATAATTATCTTCATGAATTAATTCTTCATTCTCCCTGAATAAATAATTTAGCTAAGCTCGTCAACAGTTTCTTTGAGAATATAAACTTTTCCATACTGCTGAGACATAGCAATTCAGATATTTTCTCAAAATCTTTGATCCATTTTCAATGAAAAAATTTTCAATTTTGTCAAAGCTTCACATTGAATTCTCTACATCTTTTAAATTTTGTAGCCTTTGGAGATTATTTCATCAGAGAAATTTTTGCATTAAGTACTAGATAATTAATTTCAACTTCTTCCTTATTTTTTTCATTCGAAAATTTTTCTAATATTTTTAAATCGGTAAGATTAAAAATTATTCTTTTAGTTTTTTTTTTTACCTTTATGTGGGGAAAAAAACACCATCAAACTCAAAATTTAAAAAATCACATCCGCTATTAGTTCATTATCAGAAAATCCTTCTACTGAGAAATTTAATTTTTTTAAATACATTCATTATCTGATAATAGAAAATCCTCAAACTATCAAAACCTTTGTCTATAACGACACGATACCCTTCAGTCGGATGAATTATTTTATATATATAATTTTTATGGGGGCTTCAGACGCAATCCGAATTCTATCATTTAAATTTTAGTTTCCAGCAGTTTCATTTTACAAGGAAAAACGTAATTTTAAATCGTATTCACATATTTGATTTTCCAGCTAGATGATCTACTCTGTTTCAAACACACTGGAAAGATCCACAAGGCGGTGGCAGTCTCCAAACCATATTTTTTCTTACATCTCGAAGAGAACTATAAATGACAGCCACAAAGTTTTGTAATCCATTAGAATCACAAACAAAATGCAATAGTCTACAAGCAAAGGCACGACTCTGTTGGCTACTTGAAGAATAACCCACGTCTCTAAAAACAGTCAATCACCTACTTTATATGTTTACTTACTTTCCTTCCCTGTAAACGCTTAGTTAAAATACCGGTGAGAGCTCACAAAATATGAGGGAACTATATACCATAAAAATAATGATATGATTTAGTTTAATTCAATTTCGTTTTATGATGATTAATCACCCTCTACAGAGTATAAAATTTAATAGCAATGAGTAAGAATATTAACTCTTCTCATCTAGCAAACGTTGTATCTAACCTCGTTCAGAAATCTAGCTAGCGTCGTTTCTCCTTCATCCGCCAGTCTCGTATGCGTCTTCTCCTCTGTTTGTCTGTAATTGAAAAACTCTGGATGGAAAAGGAAGTTATTTATTTTTGCAGCAAATCTCTCGGCGATCCGATCCGAATGGTGGAGAGTGTCAGCAAAACAACGTGCTAGATGTAGGTTAGGACCAATTACGTCTTGAAAAATTAAATTACAGTAAAATACACCTCTGCACTCTCCCAATTAAATTGAGTTATTCTGTTTTGTGTAATAAGGAAATTATTTTATTATTAGAACACTTATTTCATAACAAAATAAGGAATAACCTTCCCTTAAGTCTAGTTATGATACGACCTTAGCGTGCAGATGAATCACTATGTGTGTATACTAAAAACTATTCAATCATCTGTGAGTGTGTGAACTTCCTACACATCATTCCATTTTCCCCCATGGGAAATGAATATTGTTCTTCTACAGTTTCAAATTTTCGGAAAAAAAAAAAGGATTTCTCTTAAACTCTGATAGAATCCAATAACAATATGTTTACACACCTCATGCAAGTACAATAAAACAAAATCGTGTGACATATTTACCATATAACATATTTCCTACCGTTTGCAACTTGACACCTATTCCATTTTATTTTTGCGTGAAAGTTCATATATTCCGTCAATGTCACCGGTATCCTATATCAATAACTGGAATGGAAATCACAGATATTTCAGAAAATGACACATCGGACAAGTCTGATAGAATGATATTGCTCTAAAGATAATAAATTGCGCTACATTGATATTCAAAGCAAAAACTGGAGCAGTGCTTTTCATTTTCGAACTTTATTTGGAATTCCACAATATTGTGATGCATAAAAATGTTTTTGTGGATTACAGCAATATATTAACATCAACATATGATGTATTGGTGGTTATTATTCATTGAAAGGGTTTAATTTTCAGTATGTTTATATATATATATATATATATAAGATGGTTGAGTATTTGCATAAATCATTTAATCTTTTTGACATTCAACATATTAAATAAATTTTTATTTCATACCTTAAAAAAATGTACCATGAAATCTTAGTTCTGTAGTCTTATCATGAATAAAAACGTTTTTAAAGTTATTTTTTATATTCTTGTAGAAAGCTTTATCTTTAATGAAATTTTCACAAAACATCAACAGACAATTTTCTTCCCTCAAAAATTAACGAAGGTAATTTAATTAATTTTTTTAAATTATTTCATTTATTTTTATCGTAAAATAATAAAAAAAGTGTATTGTTTGTGCTATTTTTTTTTTTTATCTGTACTTCTATAATCCTAATATTCGTGGATTCTTTATTTTTCTCTTTCTTTAACGTGTTTCTTCACAAAATCAGTTTATTCTATATGTCTATAGTCATAACTTATATATATATATATATATATAGTGTGTGAGTGTGTGAGTGTGTGTGACAGAGATGTATATAGCATATATATGCAATGCAGGTATCAGGAGAGAGATTGAGTTCAAATCTCAATCTCCCCAATTAATTTTGTGTTAAGTAATGAAAGTTTTGTGGCGCCTTCGCTACTTTTCTTAGGATCTGATCCATCGAAACTCCTTAAATAAGCATTCAATCAATAAGTAGTCAAACAGGCAATCCTTAAACTATTTTTATTCTGACTAATAATTATCAAAAATAAATGTTTGTATTGCGAATGAATATAGAATGATAACTAAGTCGCATCCATAACCAAAACATTTTCTAAAAATCTCACTTATATCAATAACTGTCAAGGCTAGATCTGAGTGAGGAAAAATATTTATGCATTGGATCCGATTTTAATATAAGCTGTCCGATAATCATCTACCTTTCATGCATCAATGTGTCATGTGCATTATATTCTCGTTAACTTTCTAGCTTCTGTCTGCACTTTAGCACGTTTAGTCTCTCTATCTCAATACCTTCTATTCACTATATTTCTGTGTATATAGCATTGCCGATTAAGAGAGTGTCGGTGTCTTCACAAGGCGAGATTCTCTAATAAAATAACGTCACACAATAGTTCAAAAGATTAGTTGAAAGGGAACCTGTTACAGTTTTTGCAAATTAAATCCAAATGGATATCAAACTCTTTATGTAAGTGATATGGGAATAATTCGATATAAAAACCAACGTTTTTAAAAACAACGTTTTTATATGGTAGCAAAGTTTATTAGAGAAAATTATTGAAATATTAGTTAAAACTGTTAGTTATTTTTAACTTTAAAATTTACTTAAAAAAAGACATTTGTGAGAGTATTAAAAAATTTATAATACTCATAAAATCAAAACATGCATTTGAAAGTTTGTAAGCCATTCTATTAAAAAAAAATGGGAACCAGAATTCAGAAAAAATTATTGTGATAAGACATGTTACCAAATATTGGAAACTTTCTTTCTTGCTCATGATTATTGACTAAAAGTCAGCAACCCTTACTATCTCGGAGATAGTAAAGGGAAGATAGTATCTCCCCTTTGTGAGTACAATAGTTTTACGAGGCCTCATGTGGTGTGGGGAGTGCCCGGTGTTCCCAGAGGGGGAAAGAAGTTTTTTCCTCAACCCTAAAAGCGCCTAGAGGAAAGAATATTTTGACTTATTAAAATTATTGAAATATTAGTTAAAACTTGTCGCAAACGTCTAAATATTGCATTGTTAGGCGAGTAAGAACGATTCCCAAAATTTCAAAGCTCTAGCTTGATGGGAAGTTGGTTAAATTAACGATCGAAAATTTGATGACACACACACACACACACACACCAAGTGAAATTCAGAAAAACGTTGTAAAATGAAATCTGGAATTCGAACTCTGTTTTCACATAGTCGCCTGATCATAATTCAAAGTTACGAATATTGTACAAGTATGCCTTGTCCCTAACAGTTTTTGTTGAAAATACCGCAAATGATTACAAAGTTTCACAGCAAAACGGCATTTTAAAGATTTTTTTTGAGGGACACTTTCTGGGGAAAAACTGATTTTAAGCTAATTTCTCAGAAAGTATATCAACCCAAATAAAAGCACTACAGTGTCACAAAGCAATAATGATTAACAATAGAGGAGAGGGATGAATAAACTAAGCAATTTTCACCGAATATTCACAGAGTCAAAGAATGCTTACTATAAATTCTGTGGAATTTTTTAAACATAGTTGCTTTAGTATTCAATTAATTACACAAAATTTAATTCAATCCAGCTTCAAATAAAGGTTGAAAAAAGTAACATGTAAATTAGGTTGAAATAATTACAGCTTTTTAGGTTCACTCAACAGGAAAAAAAAAAGAATTAACACTTTCTGGTGAAAAACCAAACGATTTTCTCACAATGAAAAGACTTAAAAATTTCGAAACAGAAAAGTAGATTTAAAAAAAAAGGAAGCACTAAGAAGAATTACGAATCACAATAATTAGTTAATGCAGTTTTTTTTTTTTTTTTTTTTGCTTTAATAAAGAATCTGTTGATCGATATTCGTGGTTCATTAGCATAACTAACATTTAACTTTTTTTAAAAAAAAGTTTGGTCGCATGAAATTGGGTTTTTTTTTGTATATTTCTTTAAAAAAAATTGCTATCATTTGTTTGATTTCCGAATTACTTTCGAGTTTCACTTCGGATTTTCTTTACATTACAAAGCTAATTTTTCCTTCTTACAAGTATTCTTTTTAAACGGTTAATTTTCTTTTAAGCAATTCTATTTCTTCATTTTTATTGAAACGAAGAAACATCGTTACATATGACTGTACTTTTTCCACATTTCCTTCACAAGTAAATGGAATTGGATATTGCGTTCTCTGAGCGTAATTTTTTTTTTCTTGTTTTGCAGAATGATAAAAGTAGGCGTTAGATTATTGCCACTAATTACATCATCTGTAACATGAACTGTTGAATCATGAAAACTCTTTTTTTTTTAGTAATGATAAACCCCTTTTTCATTTTGTTTTTTGAACGAGCTTTGATGCTCTTTAATACAAATTAGGAACCACATCTCATTATCGGTGGGCTCTAATGGGTTTGCATTTTCAGTATCGAGATCATCTGTGCGGTCACATTTGTGGGCGACATAGTGTCCGATAATGATGTCATCTTATTAATTATTTTCAGTCGTAGTGTGTGGTATTGTCGTTTATGTCGCAGGCCGGAATTTCATGGGTTCAAAATCTAAAGAACGAAAAAATAAATTAAGAATAATGTTCATGTAACTCTACGTTTATAATTATTTTTCTTATTCGTATTCTAAATGTTTTAATTATTGCCGCCTATAGATGGCGTTGTATGTACCTTTTTTGTAAGAATAACGAGAGAGTAAGTTTGGATCAGTCGCTATGTGCTTTCACTCCTCTTAAGTGTTTTTTTTTTTAACTTGTGCAAGTAGGCACAGCTCTCTCGTTGTTAGCGGCAAATCATTATTATATTTTATATGTGATCTTCGTCCAGTTATAATTATGTGTGTCATTAAATACGAAAATATCAACTAAGGACTATTTGTTATATTACACATCATACGGACTGTTTACATTTTGTAGGCACCTTGGGAGATTTCTGCATGAGAGAAACAGATGAATTTCTTTTTTTAATTTGCTATTATTATTTTGTGAATAATACTTTTTTCTTAATGTTGATTTCAAGAGAGGAACATCTGGTGAACTGTGTTTGAGTTTGAACTTCCGAATTTTTCTCTCTTTAGTTAATGGTTTGTTTTCGCATAAGTTGCTGTTTCGTTTTGGCTAAAGCATTCTAATCTTGTTAACCATGAGAGGTCAGAAAACTCAAAAGGAACACATAACGCAGATTAAAATAGCGAGGGGCAAAGTTAAAGCCTCTATTATTAGATTGAAAAATACTGCAGAAGATTTAATATTAAGGAATGAAATTTTGATTCATTTGCAGAGGTTAGAAGGACTGTTTACAAATAATATTTTTAAGAAAACATGAACAAATTTAAAAAATGTAATGTTTAATTATGTAGACTTCTTCTACATATGTCGTACAGCAACGTTTGGCATAATCTAATTTATGTACCAGCATAAGTATATTAATGTTCAACTTTTTAACTAAAGAGCTCTGAGGCCTATAACTTTAAAAATAAATGTCCGTATATTTTATGAGTAAGGAGAAGAAAAAAAGACGACGAAATCCTACCTTGATATCACTGATAAATCACACTTTTTAGATCAAAAACTCCTAAAATAAGAAAGCGGAAGCACAACCATCGAGCTATTTCCCAGATTTAAGAAAACAAAAATTATACCGCTTGTGTTTCCTTTTCATGGTAATTAGTCAATGTATTTTAATCAGTAATTGCAAGTTTAAGAGAATATTTTTTATTTTTTCGTTTTTATTTTCATAATTATGTATAGGACTCAATTCAGTAGGAACATGTCGCAACACTGGAAAGAGGTTATGGAATTCAAAATTTAGTAAACAAAAGAAAATAGTCCAAAACTTGCCAATTAATACAGTAAGTTTACTCGAACATAACTTTTGAACTCAAGTGTTTTGGTTATTATATTTGAGGAAAAAGAACCTTGTAATGAGGGATTTATCATTACGTAAGTAGAAAAATGTGAATTCAGAATATTACAGAATATATATGTTTAAAAACATAATTTTTTTTTTAATTTTAATATTGTCGATATTTTACAACGTTTTTCTGTATTTCACTTGGTGTGTGTGTGTGTCAGAGTGTCATCAAATTTTTGATCTTAATTTAACCAACTTCCCATCAAGCTAGAGCTCTGAAATTTTGGGAATCGTTCTTACTCGCCTAACAATGCAATATTTAGACATTTGCGACAAGTTTTAACTAATATTTTAATAATTTTTTTAATAACGTAGTTTGTGTAGTAACGTGGCGCTATCTATGGAAGATATATTGAATCACGCAGAGAAAGTGATCTTAAAGACGAGAGATATATGAGGTTTCTACAAAGTTTTAACTAATATTTCAATAATTTTTTTTTAAATAAACTTTGCTACCATTTAAAAACGTTGTTTTAAAAAAACGTTGGTTTTTATCTCGAATTATTTTTTCTGTGACATGCATTTTTTGTTATATTCGCTCAAAACTACCCGGAAATAAAATAAAAAAAATGTGGAGTATTGCACTCACAAAAAATATAAATAATCTGTGCACGAACTTTAAAATAACTGTTTCATATTCTTTTATAGATTAAGAGTTCTAGATAATCGAATTATTTCTCAATGACACAAAACCTAATTATGCAGTCCGATTGATTATTATATAATAGTCTTATTTTGCTCAAATTTCCCTTTTAAGAAGTATTTTAGCCTGGTCTACAACATGAACCTTATTTAGCCTAGATATATATTTCTATCCTTCTCCTTTACAACTGATTCTTATATATACATACATGAAATTACAGAAAAGGACCAGAAAAATGTTGTAAATCTTGAGATTTTGCTGTTTAAGTTTAAAAATTAACGCAAAACCGTGCATAAGATTACTTTTTTTTTAATAAATATCACTAAATTGTCTACAACTTGGATTTATTTCTTTTACAGTTTGGTAAGTAACAAATTAGTATTTATTAAAATACTGTATACAATAGGTATATTCATGCATGTGCATTGTTTTTTTCGTGTTTGACTTTAACCAGCATTCATCGTTGTTTTTCTTCACACACCCCATGAAAAACGATGGATCGGGACTGTACTGTATCACACTTTTTCAATTTATCTTTGAAAATAGAAAACATAAGCTAGCAACATATTTGGCGTACAAAAGTACATAAATATATATCAACAAGTTCCTTGCAAAGGAAAAAAGGCATAAAAAAATTAATAATATTCCTCACAAAAAAAAAACAATAAAAGAATTAAAGCATGAATAACCATCATAACACTACAAGTAATATAAAAAGAAATTAAAGTCAATTCTTACTTAGGTCAACAAAGAAAATTTTTATTTTAGTTACTTTTTATTAAATAATTACAATTAATATAAATATGTATATACATATGACAGAATCACAATAGTAAGTGGCAAAAGAATATTTTTTCCAGCGAACAACACGCTCCGTCACCGACGGTATTTATTCCTAAATTTATATCTTGCTAAATATCTTATATAAGAGAAATTTTTTTCTCCCATATTAAACTAAAATTAATTAATTATTTGAAATTCAAATAAAAAAGTTTCATGCTTCGACGAGATTCGATCCGAAGGCGTGAAGATTCTACACCGACGCTCTACCAACTTTGCCATTGCAAGACAAATTACATCGTTGAAGCATTGGCTTGTTTCTTAATTCATCCGGTAAATTGAATGGTTTGAATGCAGTTTAGCCCAACCACCCTTGATGACAGGTATCATTTGGTGGTATTTTGCCGAATGTGGCTACCCTGGTCCGCTTGGTGGACTTAACATTCGGCCAAAAAAAATCGCTAGGCTTTGGTAATTTTTGAAATCGCGCCAATCGGACCAAACTACAATTTCACCAATAAAATTTAATTAAACGAATCAATATTTGAAAAAAATGTATTAACATCAAGTGTCATCCACTACATGTTTTTAAAAAAATGTATTCGAACTCGAGTGGATGAATAAAAAGTATTTTATTAACGATTGAAAATTTGAACAAGGTATATACAGAGAGAGTGTGAGCTAATAGTAGGAATTTAAAAAACAGAAATAAAAACAAGTCTTTATTCTTCGTTAAAGAGCTTGGAAAAGCTGGAATTCTCCTTTTTTTTTTTTAGTTGTACAGATATACCATCTATCCGAGCCATTAATAGAAAAATCATTGATGTTTTCACAGATATTGCTTCACTCGTTGAGATGCCGGCTACACTTTCCACTGTAGTTAATTACAGATTTACATTTTGATGGTATGAACAGGACCAGTCATCTAGGGAGTGGATGCTATGCACCGGGCCTCCGAGATTCTGGGGGCCCCAACATGGTCAAGAACTAAAATAATGTACTCTTGCTCACGAAAACTTGACAATATTCCTGTCGTTGTCAGTATGCCGAAAAGTACATTTTATCGTAAACATTATTATTTTACATCTCTGAATTTCAGCAATCTTCAAACTAATTCTTGATGATACGGGTGTTTCGTTTTGTAAAGTTTTATTATAAAAATATGGATAAAAACCTAATCCAGGAAATTGATTGTAATGGGATTTGATATTGAATTAAATGTATGTAAATAACGCACAAGACATATTTCAATATGTACTAAATAATAATTATAATGAATTATTTCTAAATATATTAACTGCGTTAAAACTTTTCTTTAAGTTGTCAATGTACTTTAGTAAATGCTGAGCGCTCTTTCAGCAAATTAAAACTCATAAAGAATTATCTGCGGTCAAGCATGTGTGCAGAACGCTTAAATGCACTTACTATATTAACCATCGAAAAAGAAATGGTTAAAAATTTAATGTATTAGCTAAAGCAAACACATGCATTAAATTAATATACAATAGTAATAGTTCGTGTTTGTATATTTTTTTTTATTTTACAAAAAATTTAGGGCTCCAAATGGTTTTTCCCCCCAGGACCCTTTATGAAGTAGGTCGACTCTGGGCAAATACAACTGTAATATGATAATCATTTAATTTATAATTGGTATCATATAAAACGATAAAAATAAAATTCAAAACAATTCTTTTCATTTTCATATAAAAACTATGTAAAATAAGTATTTTATGAAAAGGGAGACGGGTGTGGCTATTATTTACACTTTAATTATAAAGAAGTATATCAACACTGGTAATAGTTGCTCTATGCGACTCTGCTTTTTATGTCTAGAAACTACTTTTGACTTTCATAGATGACAAATGAATTCGCTAACGTATTCTTTTCTATGTTTGAAGACAGCAGACTTTAGATCTCTCACGACCATGTACTCTGTCGTTAAAGAAGAGGAATCGTTGTTTTTTTTTTTAATTCAGAGTCATTGGAACTGAGATGAACTTTATAAAAGAAAAAATGAATCTAGTTTCCTTTGTTTACTCTGGTTGATGTTCTATCATAATGATTTATCCGAATGTCTCTTTTGGTCTCTGAATTAAATTATCCCATTAAGCCCAAATCCCTGGTAAAGATTCTGCTATCTACTAAGCGATGGATGAATTAACGTTTTAGTTTTTATTTAAATCAAATTCTTTTTCTGAAGGAAAGAAGACACGGCATCGTTCATCTTCTTAGACAGAAGAGGAATCACAGTATCGAAAGTAAAATAATTTTTTAAAAAGTTAGATATTAGACTGATTAAGAGTTAAATTGTCTGCAACTCAGTTCAAAACGCTCTGCTGCATATACGTTTTGTTTAAAATGTTCCACTGTAACTATTTAAGTTCCCATCTACCAGCTACTTTGATTTCGTCAATGATTATCCTATAGAATTTCTTCTTTCGCCCTCAAATCTAGACAATTTAATAACATGGCGGGGTTATTCAATAACGAGACTGACGCTGCACGGAAGAAGTACGCATGCGCCAAACGCCAGCAACTGACAGTTTTTAGAGCGATGCCTTCTCTTTCGAATGCAGTGCCCACTCCCTTTTGTAAGCAAATCCTTACAGCCGTGGCCTTCGTTCGTATTAAAGTAACTTATTCTCGTCGCAAGAATGATAATTGAGCATCGAACAGTTGTGACATTTCACATTAAATTTGAAAAAAAAACCACTACTGAGAATTATAATTGGTAAAAAGAAGTGCATAGTAATGAATGTTTAAAGCGTGCACGTGCTTTTGAGTGGTTTAAGCTTTTTCGAGATGGCAGAGAAGACGCATATCATTCACGCTCGGGTCACCCTTCCACATCAAAACTGGTAATCTGGTTCGATCTGATTGTCGGTTAAGTATTCATGCGATCACTGAGACTATAGGAATCCACAAAGAATCCGTATGGAAATATTTCCCACCAAGAAAATACGCCGTCTCATTCCGCATTGTCTTTCAAGAGGTTTATAGCCAAATACAACATCCCAGTGTTAGAGCATCCGCCTTATTCGCCGAATCTTGCCCCATGGGACTTCTATTTCCTGAAGGGAAATTCGCATCAAAAATAACAATATTTGAATCATTAAAGCTGTGAAAGAGAAAGTGGCACGCGTCTTGAAGGAGCTGACAGAAGAAGACTTCCAGCTCTGTTTCGAACGATGGAAGATTCGCATGGAGCGTTGTAGGTATAGAGGGGTGTAAATTGAAGGTGTTAATAGGTAAATATATAAATTATCTAAATGAAATGTCTTACAGAATCAATCTTGTTATTTAACAATCACACCTTGTATTTAAATGCAAAAAAGTGCGCTCGAAAGAACAGAAATTAAGGTTTTTGCAGAATTACATTTTCTCCCTATTTTTCAAAAAATTTTAAAATATTTTTAAAACTCACAAATTAAAACATTAAACTAGAGGCAAAAATACTTTTAAAAATCGATGAGAAAAAAAGTAATTCCGTAGAAACGTTCAATATTTTTTGTTCTTTCGAGTACACTTTTATCGCATTCAAATAGATAAAATAGTCTAGATTTGAGGAGGAAAATAGAAATTCCATAGGATTAATATTACTTTCGCTAAATCAAAATGGCTGATAAACGGAAGCCTTAATTCACGTCATTATTATAGTGTAACTAGCATTAAAAATGATGTTGGCATAAACCTAAACGGCAAATCTAAAAAACTGGAGTTTGTTCTTCTCTGAACTCGATCAATACATTATAAGCCTTAATTAGTGAATGTTGATCCTCTCGGAGATGAATAAATGAAGAAAAGCATTCTCACGATAAAGTTGTTCTGAAAGTGTAATTAGACAAGAAATAGTTGCTTTCTAATACTACGAAACAAGTAGAGCTCAGCCCTAAGATAAGAAAAGTACGTTAATTTGTAACTGGTTTTGCATATATTATAGTGGTCTTATTAGTCTGTGTTTGCCTTTACATCTCTATTTAGTCAATTAGTTTTGATTATTCCAAATCGGTTTTTCATAAAAAATAAAAATAATGATAAATACATGATTTTTTCATAAATTTTTTTTCACTTCTTTTCATATCGGGTGAAATAATTTGTTTTTGTTGCTCATGTATCTTGGTGAATACGCGTACCAGCAGTACACTCTCCACACATTGTGAATCGTAGATCTTGGCTGATATCGATGCTTTAAAGCACAAAGAGGCTGTGTCCTATTTACTGGGTTTTGAGATAATGTAAATTCTAAGTTTTGTTTAACAACCTTACCCAAAAGGTAGAAATGCATAAGTATTAATTTAGCTTTGCAGCTCTAGGCAAATAATTTATTGAAACATTACATTTGAAATGCAACTAAATATATTCTTGTTCTTCTATCATTTAAGTTTTCTATGTACTATGTGGTAATTCCCCCGTAAAATTCTAACAATACATTCCTCCCCTTTACTTTAAGCTTCCTTTGAATGTCCTCTTCACTTTTCCAACTATATGCCCCTTTCTATATTTTTTGTTGACATTTGCAATTCATAATTACTTATTTCATAGCATGTTTATATCTATTTCATTGATTGTTTCATATTTTTGGAAGGACAGGTAATTCATCTGATCGTAACTTGAAATTGAATATTTTTGGAATTATGAGAGGGAGTTGCATAAACAGAGTTTTAACTGCAAAGAACATATGTAAAAATTCTGATATGTGACAATTGATTTTTATTGATTACTATGTACTTAAAAATTCATATTTTTTTATAAATACATTGCTTTTTTTCCGATTTTATTAGGTTGTTAGAAATGGGGGGGGGGGGGTTTTTAATTGGTTGGTGAAAAACGCTTTGAAAAAAGTTGAATAGAATTTTTCTTAATCGTCGAATGCTTCAGACACTCATCTCGCATAAGAGAAACTCACTTTATCAACCCTCATAACTAAAATATCTACAAAAAGAATTTACAAATTTTGTAATATAGCTAATTTGGAAAATAAAAATTAGATACGCTAAAAATAGGAACCCATGTTAAAATTTAGGTTTTGAAAGTTAATTAATTATGTTAAGTAAGGTAATTAATTAAAACATTATAACTATAATTGAATACTATTAAGAATATATATATATGTGTGTGTGTGTGTGTGTGTGACACACAAATCAATAACTTGAGACTAGCAGAGATGGCGCTCGTAAACCAGTAACCAGGTCTTTCTAGAGTACTATTGCTTTGTAGAAACGTGGCGTAAAATTTTAAGTCGGTCGGATCAGAAACAGCTGTGAGTTGTATCGAGGTTGGAGTAAGGGCGTCGTTTTTTTGTAGTTTGTTTAAAAAATGGAAAAATAGTTCGTGTTCTATTAAACATTGTTTAATGGTAAAACACCATTACTGCATGAAGCAATGGATTGAAAAATGTTACGGACTCTTGTCCATCAAAAGCAACGATTTGTCGGTGGACAAACGAGTTCAGCAGTCGTACCACAAATGTACATAGAACATCAGGAGTAGACCTGTGGAAATGATTCCACCGGAAAATGTGGTAATAAAATTACAATGAAGATCGTAAAAGTGAAGCTCCGACAAGTTGCTGAGATGAGCACAGATATATGGAAGTGTATTTACTGAAAAAAGGTTTTTTTTGAAGTGAAGTGAAAAGGTTTTTTTCAAGTGGGTGCCGCGTTACTCGATGGAACAAAAACAGCCGGTCGATGATTCAAGAAAGCCATTTTATCGCTATTACTCACCAACAAAAGAGTTGTACAAAAAAAAAAAAGAAAAGGGAAAAAAAAAAAAAAAGAAAAGAAAGGAAAAAAAAAAAATTGGAAAAAGCGTTGTAACGATTGTATACCCTAAAAAGGTGATTAACAAAAGATATTATGTTGATGAAGACAAAAAAATTTGCAAAAAAATGTTGTTTTATTATTTAGACTCGGGAGTTATTGATTTATGTGTTATATATATATATATATATATGTAGGAACCAAACACAAATAATACGAAAAAATCACAACATATAAGAATCGAAGAATACCCAACACTAAATCAATATTATCAATAAATTAAAAAACTAAATATTTAAAGAAACAATTAAAACAAATTAATATCTATGCAAGTCATATGAAAAGTTTTATACAATTTTTTGAACAATCAAAAACTTAAAGCCTAAAAATAAAAATAAAAAAAAAAAACCTATAAAAGAACCAAAAAAACAAGAATTGAAGAGAACTCCATGTGAAAGAAAAAGCAAACATTAAAAATACTGGAAGCAATGAAATTAATACTGTTGTATACTTTGGTATACAGTGCTCATATCGGTAATTACTCTGATCAAACCATCACACTTCAGTGAATAACATTATAAAAAAAAAACATAGTAACAAACTAAAAATCAGCAAATTCAGAAAAACAACCATAGAAAAGAGTAATCAAACATAGTAATCAACTTCAATTTAACTGCAAGTAAACAAATTAAACAAAAACAAACAACTTAAATATTTTAAAAATCAATTAAAAATACAAATAAAAAGAGAAATTAATTAAACCAAAAATTAACAAAAAAAAGGTAAGCATTCTAAAACAAAATGTAATATTAAAAAAATTACCAATAACACGTCATCAGAAATAATGTTGAAACTTTTTAAAGACTACAAAAACAAATGTAGATAGAAATTAATTATCTAACCTTCAAAAACTTTAAAAATCCTCAAAAACTTTAACAAATTGTAAAAAATAAAACAAGCATTTCTATGAACAAATTTTAAATAAAACATTACAACAAATTTCATACGTATGTTTTTTCTTACTCACTGTTCTCCATGAAAGAATTAACCGCCAAAGTAAAAACTAATTGATTCATTTAAATGAAACCATGCAAGTATAAACCAATTGATTTAAATAATCTAAAAATTTTATTTGTTTTTGTATGTATATATATAAACTGCTGTTTGTAGAAAATGCAACACCAT
>BMAW01067540.1:0-10877 GCA_019974015.1 Nephila pilipes | reverse complement strand
AAAATGTGAGTGAAGTGACAAAAATTATAATGAAAGATCGTAAAGTGAAGCTCCGTGAGATTGCTGAGATGACACAGATATCATATGGAAGTGTATTTACTATCCTTCATGAAAAATTGAGCATGAAAAAGGTTTTTTCCAAGTGGGTGCCGCGACTGCTTTCGATGGAACAAAAACAGCAACGAGTCGATGATTCAGAAAGCTGTTTATCGCTATTTACTCGCAACAAAAAAGATTTCTTGCGTCGTTACGTGACCATGGACGAAACATGGATACATCACTACACTCCAGAGTCGAAGTGGCAGTGGCGCACAGCTGGCGAAAGCCGTCCGAAAACGCAGCAGTCAGCTGGCAAAGTCATGGCGTCAGTTTTTTGGGATACGCATGGCATGATTTTCATTGACTACCTCGAAAAAGGTAAATCGATCAACAGTGATTATTATTTTGACTTGCTGGTGCGTTTGAAGGAGGAAATCGC
This sequence comes from Nephila pilipes, assembly GCA_019974015.1. NCBI lineage: Eukaryota > Metazoa > Arthropoda > Arachnida > Araneae > Nephilidae > Nephila > Nephila pilipes. The sequence continues at coordinate 10,399 of BMAW01067540.1, read as the reverse complement.
AAAAAAACAACCACACAGTCTCGGGACTTATTGATCCATGTGTTATACTTATATCTGCTGGTTAATCACAGACACCTGCACTGAAGCATTCGTCCGTGTTTATGTTTGTGCGCATTTAAAGTACCTCATTTATGTCTGTTGTGAGTACGCGCTATGATTCGTTTTGAAAGGCACGAAAGCTGCAGAAATTCGTCAGAAGATTACTGAAATGTGTGGACATGGGACTCAGGTGACACCGTAAACAAATCACAGGTCCATAGAATGGAGGCATTCAACACCAACCAAAAAGTGAAGCTCAACCAAACAATTTCAGCATGCAAGATAATATGTACTGCGTTTTGGGATAGGCAAGAGGTGTTTCTTGTAGATTTTTTGCCTCGGGGTAACGCAATAAATTCGATTTATATCATAGCACCTTAACTAGACTCCATTGTATAATCCAAAACCAAAGATCTGACACGCTCAGTAAAGGATTTGTTTAGCTGCATGATGAAGGCCATCCACACGTGGGTCGTTGGATCCGATATCTCCTCACCTCAAATGGTTGGGAATAACATGTACACCCTCCTTCTCTGTATATAGTCTTGATCAGTGACGGCCATTTGTTCTTCTACTTAAAAGAGCATTTATGCGGTCAGTGCTATGACGATAATGATGATGTCGAAACGGCTTGCTGCAGTGGTTAGCATATTCGGCGGCAGATTTCTGTGAAGATATAATGCAGAAGCTGGTTGTGCGATATTATACGTGTCTCAGTAGAGGAGGCAATTATGTTGTTATGTACATTAAGATGCAGGCTTTCTTATCAAAATAAAATAGTAGAAAAACTACACTTTTTTTTAAAAAAAAATTATCAAAATGGTACTTAGTTAAAAACACACTAATCCAAGATACCACCTTTAAGTAGGACCACAGAGATGTCACAATATTAAATATTTGTAAGAAATTATACCTCATTTTCCATTGAAGCACTACCCTCCCCGCGCCATGCATTTCTGGGAACGATCGTGTAAGTATTGGAAACATTTAGAAAAGTCAACCTTCCGTATAAAGTTCCCTGGTAACAGCAGCTTGGATATCTGAAATGTCACAAATGTAAGCCTTTTCAGTGCTAATTTCAGTTTGATAAGCAGAAAAAAGTCTGGTGGCGCAAAACACGGAGTATATAGCATCATTATCTGCAATATCAATAAAGAAGCCTCAAATTTCATTTGCTGTTTCATCTACTGTTTGCAATTCGCAGTTACGTGCTCGTGCAAGTGGTTTCTTTTGTACAATAATACACGATCTCACATTGCTCTCTGTGTGGAACATTTCCTCGAGTAGTACCAGGTTAGTGAGTTTTCCCACCCTAGGTATACTCCTGATCTTGCATCCCCAGACTTTTTTCTGTTTCTCAGACTAAAATCTACTCTGAAAGGACACAGATTTACGACATTTCAGGCATTCATGCTGCTGTTACTAGGGTATTTAAAATCAGAACAGATGGATAACTTTTTGACGGGGGACTATTAGCAGTTATATCTTCACTAACCTTCTTCTAATTTGAATAGCATAAATTCCAACTCTTTGTCAACCAAATGAAACGTGATGAGGACAATTAGATAATGTATAATGAATTGATTTAGGGATAATGATATATTAGAGAAATAGAATCGAAAGGAATAAGAAGAGAGACAGATGATAACGAAATGCTGATAAATGCCTGTATATTGATTTGAGTGAATTGATGTAGCTCATTTACTGTAAAATTGATTAGAAGTGACACCTAGATAGAGTAATAGAATTTAAATCTACGTATTCAAGAAGTTCCTCTCTTAGTCCGAGTAAGTATGTAAGCTAAGATTTCATTGTTAATTATTAAGGTGACCAATCGTCCTCCTTTTGTAGATCCTGTTTTTCCTCGAAAAGTGTCCTTCTACCTGTCCTCCTTTTTGATATTTTAAAACTAATATGTTACGACGAACTGTTACGCGTCATATGGCGATACAGTTCGAAAAGACGCGATTATGAAATGCATGCGCAGGGCATAGGAGAAATTCATGTGTCTCGCACTTGTCTTCCATCATTTCCTCTATATTATATTTCGTACTTACTTCTAACGAAAATGCGAAATTATTTCTTTGTCTGTGAATATTATACTCAGGTAAGTACAATTCCTGTTTTATTAATTCATTAATTCAATATTGTACAACCTTGTTTTCAACACAAGGGCGAAATAATTTTAAAAAGATTTAGTAAAGTTTTATGGATTTTGTTATCAAAGTTTTCATTTTAATTATTAATTTTATTTATTCAAAATGTGCTTGCATCGTTCGTATAGCTCTATATTTTATTTTAAACTTTCAATTTCATTTAAGAGATAAAAAAATCAAGAAAGAGGAAAAACCATTTCAGCAATTGAAAAAGCAATTTCCATTCCTTATATAAAAAAAAGAGTCTCCATTGTTTTCTTCAATATATGTAGAGGAGAATTTTGTATTGCACCTGGAGTCAGAGTAGCTTTAACGAAACACTTGAATACCAGCAAGCATAAGTAATCATTAGATGCAAAAGCTTTCAATAGTAATCAATTTTTTTAAAAACTTCTAATTATTTTGAAGATGAAAAACAATTAGATGTAATGGAGCGGATATTTGCATTTCATACCATAATTCACAATCAGTATTCGTAGTTTGGAATGTACAACTAAATTATTAAAAAACACTTTACAATGCTAAGTTTCAAAGGACAAAATGTGAGGCTATTATTAAAGCGGTGTTTAAAAATTACTGTGATAAAATACTTGCAGACGACTTGAAAAATGCAGCATTTGTAAGGGTTTTATCTGATGCATCAAATCATAATGAAACCATATTATATCCAATACTAGTAAGGTATTATAATGTTACCAAGGACATTCCAGTAAATATTTTAAATTTAGAATTTAATGAGGGTAAAACTGTTGAAATTTTGTCAAACCACCTATACAGAGTAATAAATGAAAACGATTTGATATCTAAAGTTGTTGCATTAACAGCTGATGATACAAACATAAATTATGATAGATGAAGACACAAAGGAGTGAATAATGTCTATGTAAAATTACAAGATTTACTCCAAAAGAAAATACTAGGAATAGGTTGTAATGCACGCATTTTGTCAAATGCAATTAACACAGCATCATGTGTCATACTAATTGATGTAGAAGTAATAATAACGACAATTTATTTTTATTTTAATCATTTTACTGTTCGTGTCGTTACTTTAAGACAATTTTATGAAGACTTAAATGTTGAATACAAAATTTTTTTAGGATACTCAAAATTTAGATGGCTCACTCTAACACCTATTATGGAGCGTGTTTTACAATTATTGAGTCTCATATTTTTTATGTTTAGTGCCAGGTGACCAAAAGTCCTGGAATCATTTTTCAAGTGAATTATTGGAGACATTAATGTATGTAATCAGGCACCTAATTTCGAGAAAACTATTCAAAAGATTGAAAGTGAACATATTTCAGCTACAGAAGTTAGTCTTATTTCGAACGATTTTGTTCTTCAATATAAATCACTATTTAAATTTATTTCTTTTATAATAATAAGAAGAAAATTATCAAACTTTGAGGAGTCAAATCCGGTTAAAACGGAAAAGTTTACCAAAGAAGAGCAGAATTTTTACGAAACATGTTTCCAATATGTCGAAGAATGGTCTGAAACATTTATTACAGGAAATAACAGTTTTCAATTGTGTTTTTGACTTGATCGCAAGTAAATTGGGCAGATATCGAACACTGCGTTGAATTTTTAACGAAAGAAATGCCTGATATTAAAATTGATGACAATTGTCTGTTTGAAGAAGTCAGAAGACTGTGTATTTTAATTCTGATAAATTAGAACAATGGGGAAATCAACATGATGAAATTAATTTAAGATGGTTGGAAATATTTAACCATTTCAAAAATGAACACATTTCATATGAAAATTTACTTATAATTGTTGAATTTACGTTGTGCTGCCCAGGAACTAATGTAGCAGTTGAAAGAGTTCTTTTCAATGGGTAATAATTTTTGAACAAGTGAGAAATCAAGATTGAATGTTGATACTCTAGATGCAGCACTTAAAATTAAATTATTAAACTTAAAATTCAATTTGAAGGATATTTCTTGCTCCGAAATTTCCAATATATAGTTAGAAAATATGTTGACAAAAATATTCATTTAATTAAATAATTAAAAAGGATGCAAGCATAATTAGTGTATTTTTGTTTGAATTAATAAAATGTTTCATGTATTTATATTGCACTTTTTTCTTAAATTTGTTCGTCCTTCTTTTCACTATAAGAAAATTGGTCACCTTATAATTATAAGATAGGATTTAAGAGGGTCAAGAGATTTGAGAGAGAGCGACCTTATATATTCTGTGAAGATAGTTAATAAACTGAGTTATTCTATTTCTGAAGTCTCTAATTGGATTATGTAATTAAACTGCAAGATGTCTATGGAATTTAATAATAAAGGGCAGTCGTTTCAACTTTTTAAACGTTTCCAATACTTATACGAACGTTGTCAGAAATGCATTGCGTCAGGTGGGGAGTACTTCCAAGGTCATTGAGGTAATTTTTCGCAAATATTTAATACTGTGACATTGCTATCACCATTCACCTTACTTACCGATCGAACCTTGAATATTCACGAATTCTTTACTAAAATTGTAAGCCATATTTGTTTATTCAATAAATTTTAATTCTCAATTTTTTAAAAAGAAAAAAAAAGACGCATTACTTACTCCTGCTGTCATGAGAGCCGGATATGCTTGAAAGTATGGAATGATGATGTACATGGGCCACAAGAAGAAGGTAGTATGCATAAGAAGGAAAGCCGATCCAACTGCATACAAAACAGATGCTGTAGCATTTTGAAAAATTTCCTGTGTGGAATATTCAAATTTAGCTATTAAAATCACTATGCAATTGTAGAAGATTTACTTCTGATATGCTATAATACTTGTTTTTCGTTTTATTGTTCAGTCGGCACAGAAGTTGAAGGACTGTGAATTTTTTCTAATTCTTTTATTCTCTTCTTCGTTAAGATAGAATGAAGATGAATTGTTGAATCCCGGATAGATTTAACTATAAATAATATTTGAAGAATATATAATCGATAAAAATTTGACTGAACTTGGGTTACAGACTAAAAACTCCTGTTAGTAAAATTATGCATTTTATTATTTTTAGTAACAGTTTTGTTTAAAATGGATTTCCATCTTTTTGTTGGCATCAGGAGAAAATGAATAAAGTGAAAATTTTAAATTGATTTATAAGAGTACTATTTATATTAAAAGAAATTATATTTTGAAAGCTCAGGAAATCTATGAAACAAAAAGAAATTAATCTAAAAAAGGCTTCAGAAAGTTTGACTGTCAAAAATTTCTATAAAGCTTCTCGAAATTGAATGGCGAAAAAAAAAAGTTCATATAAAATTAAGTTCAAACTTTATTGGATGATATAGTGAGAAGCGTGTATAAAATTCGAAAAGTTAAAGCTACTCGGAAAATTAATTTTTAACTTTATTTAATGAGCTACATAAAATCCTGTTATATATTTAAATTGAAAAATTTAAAAACGGAAAATAAACAATAAAATAAAACTTTTCTTTAAAAAAAATTCTTGAATACTTTCGAAAGAATACATTTTTATAAGAATTGATACCATTTTGAATCGAATATTGTAACACTAAATTATCATTCTGCATGTACATCGTTCTGCATCATTCTGTACTTTTTTTAAAAAAATATTTCTGTTGAATTAATAACACCAGACATAAACTTCCCATTTCAATTCATCAAGTTACGTAGATAGTTCGGTTCTTCAAAATGTAAGGTGTTCTCCTTTATAACCGTTCTGTCCTTACACGTTGACCTAAGGAAACTTCGACCATTTTCTTTTTGGAATCATTTTATGCTTCTTTGCAAACTGTTTGATTTATGTTTTTAAAGAATAAATTGTCATATTTTTATAATCATCATTGAAACATTCAGCTCATATAATTTATAACATATTCATTCATAATATAGTAATTAAAATAGTGTTTGATTATTTGAAATAGATTCCTCCAATGTTAAAAGATACTAAAAACACAATATATTCCACAAATTTTATTTTAAGCCTGCCATCGTCTATTGTTTAAGAGCGAAACTAAAATTTAAAAAATTTCAGACTAAAAAAAAGTTCCGATGTTTATATAATGTTCAAATTTAATTATTGTAAAGAAGCCATCTTATTTGATTAAATTATTCATTCTTTGAAGCAGGTTATTTTTTTCTGTAAAAAACATGTTCCATGTTTCTTAAAATATAATAGAGAATGTACTTACGAGCTTTAAGATGACTGAGACGTTCAAATGCTTTACATTTTGTATTTTTTATTTATTTTTAAAAAATAGAGTGTTTAGCTGATTCTTTGTATGCATTCTTTATGAGATTTTGAAAAAATACAAAGTTAGATAATTGAAATTTAAAATTGTAAGCAAACGTGCCACGCCGTAGAGAAAAATTTCTGTATTTCCGTTATTCTCAAAATGCGATTTTTTTTATAGAATTCTGGTACAATTTCTTCAAAATTTACAATATTCACGGAGCTGACCTTTTCTACAATATTTAATGAGACCATTTTTTATGCAATGAACTTAATTTTTCTCTAATAAACAGTCTCACATTTTAGGTATTGAGCAATATTTTTATGAAAATTGAGGGAAATTTGAATCATAAAATAGAAAAATTTTACAATTTATTTCATTTAAATTCTGAAATTAAAATTATGTTCCGTGTATAGAATGAATACGTTAAAGGTTATAAATGTAGTGAATCTTATGCAAGACGTACATAAAGGCAAGTACACGAATGGGGAAAATGTAAATACAGCTAATGATTTCTATTTGCTTATACATAATTTTTTATATAAATAAATGCGATTTTCTTTACATGAATCAAAACATAAATAAACAGATATCTCAATGTTATAATGTGATTTCCAAAGTTTTTAATTTTAAAAAAGGATTAATTATTTAAATTTGGCATAAATTTAGCTGATTCTTCCTTGATGAAGATGTCTCAGTTACTTTAACGCGTTGTGGACGTGGTAGGGGCGTAATCATGGCGGCCAGCATTATTTCCGTCGAATTGTGAGTTCGAGTCCTGATGCCGTTAAAGATCCGTCGTGTAGCAAGGCTGATGGACGTTAAAACTATCGAGTTCTGAAATCTTCCTGTTAGTATGGCGTAGAAGTTTGGAGAAGAAAAGGGCCGGCTTAGATGTCGTCGTCACCAGACCGAAATTCAAATTTGCGAGATCATTCGTCAATAGTCCTCGTGTTACTTCCAAGTGCGACGTTAATAAAAAAAAATTCAATACCATAATGTGTTGAAGAAAGAAATGTACATTGTCGAATACTTAGCATGACATGTCATTAAAATGTAAGGGTATTTGGAGAGTAATAATCCTCGCAATTAACAGATGTCACTGTTCTGCCCATGCGATACCATGTCTTCAATGACTAAAAATGCATCATAACAGAGAAGTTCACAAAATGAAAGATGAGTAAATCTTGTACTAAAGATATTTAAGATTATGGGATGTCCCATCTGTAGAGGAATTCTTTCTGCAATTCGCTCTTTGAACATAAGGAATATACTGTCATGCTAAATCTGTAGGCAAATCTGTGAGATGTACGTCAATCTTGAGTAAGGGAATGAACAGAAGATGGGTTCGAATGTTGGATTAAAGCACAACAAAAGTGCACGATGAAAAGAGAAATAATTTGGCTGTGTAAGGGAACAAATGAATTATAGGCAGCATAATACTCACCTGGAACCAAGTGACTTTCCCATATTCCTGCACTTGAAGCAGTTCTTGAATGCCGATTTGATGACAACGAGAAAGAGGAAGATGCTATAATACCCTGGCAAACCTCACAAATGGCCACCATTAGTGATGCTGGTATATAAAATATTTATCTCGTTACGATAAATGTATTAATGGGCTAGATGACTATATCGAAGATTAATGTAATGTTTGTAAATAGTTATTAAACCTGTACCTTAGTCCACATTTGTCTCCTTTTTTAAACAGTAACTGAATTTATATTCCCAATAACCCTCGTAAATTGCAATATAGAGTGATTACGAAATAATTATCGAGTTCAAATCAACTACATTTTGAAAATACTAAAATGGGAAAATTAACAACTTATAAAAATAGATAAACTGATCAATTTTGTTTTGAGACTGGTACAAATGCTCTAGGTGTCTTCCTTTCGTTACGCGACAGGCATCTTTACAATAGTCCAATTCAAGATATTAGATCGTGTCATTGTCAATGTTCATACAGAAAACGATGCAGTTTCTGACGTAAATTACCGATGTACAATCTTCCAAATAGTTGGTTATGGGATATCCATTTACGACTAACTAGACTTGCTGGTTTCTGTAGGTTAAGAGCAAAACACACTCAAACTCTACTCACTACATCATGTGAAGTACTTGGTCCGTCAGGCCTCGTTCTTTTTTACAAACAGTGTTCTTGACTTCGGCGAAACCAGTGTAAAATATTCTGATGGTTCTTCATATGAGATCCGCATATTCTTCTAAATACTCTCTGAAGGGAAATGAATAACGAAGATCTCGCGTGTTCTGTAACGTAATGTGCTTCCCTGTGATTCGTAATAGCTTAGAAGTATGCGACGCACAAATGTTTCTTTCCATTTACTTTGAACGTGGATGTGAATTCGTGCACATCTGGTGGATCATACCAAAAAGTGAAAGTACTGAAATAAAACTAAAAAAGCTGCTTTTTCCTTCTCTTACTAATATTTTAAAGTGCAATTAATATTTTTGAAATTATATCATTTTTAAATTCAATGTTTATTTTATAATCTGCCTCACAAACGGATATATGTATTTAAACGACTCAAGAATTTATATATTGATACATTTTTCTGTTTGAAAATTTGTACAGAATTTTTGTTCTTTAAATTTTAATATTAGGTGAAGACAGCCTTAAAGACATACACATTTCGGTAAGCATATTCAAACAAATTGCTTATTCCTGATCTGATATATTTGTACTTTTCACATGAGGTGCAAAAGAAATGATGAGCGTAACTTACCAGAACCGTTGTCCTGATAGCCCTGTAGGTGTGTTCAGAAATGAGGTAACAAAACAGACTGACTGAAGTGGAAAGCAGAGCAGCTGAAGCATTGACTAAGAACAATGGATAAGCAATGCCGAGTGTCATCCAGACAGGTGTTCCATACGTGATCATGAGGCCGACGCATATGCCACCGAACAGCTGAAAAATGTGAATAAATGAAAGGATTAATGAATTTAAAGTGTTAAAATAAATTATTATGAACTCATGATAATAGAATTATGTAATTTGTGTATTTGTTTAAAGCATAGCAGATAATAATTTGAACTCCGTCATTTAAACAGAGGGTGTGTTTTAAAATTGCATGATGGTATGTTTTTAAATTACGTGGACTAAAATTTAAAAGTCATAGCTCATTGCTCTATTGTACGGATTAATCAGGAAGAGACATATTTTTTAAATTAAAATCAATTAATCTCTAAAAACATTTTGTTGATATTTTACTCGTTTGTATTTTTTAATCATATCGCTCACTAAAGACTATGTTGCACCGAAAACTAGAAAGAATATTAATGAGGAAACAGAAGAATCCTCTTAAGTGAAGCCTTTCTTGGCAGAATTCGTCGAAGAAAGTTATTTACATCCAGAGGAAATGAAAGGAAAAGGCAGAACTTTGCTAATGAATTTATCCATAAGTATTTTTTTTTTTAAACTCTTTTTTACCGATGACAGCAAATATAATAATTTGGGAAGTGTTGGACGTCGTCAAATTTGGGGGCACAGTAACGAAGAATTGAAGCTCATAAATGCCGTTCCTTCAGTAAAGTATGGTGGAAATGGAGTCATATGGCTTGGGGATGAATGTCGGCTGCTTGCGTTGAGAAGTAAACCATCTTGTATCGTTTCGAAGATACTCAAAAATAATGTGCAGGCACAGATTGGAAGCCAGTGAATATTTCAGCATGATAACGATCCAAAACAAACAGCAAAGATTGTGAAATAATGACTCCTTTGCAAAGTACCTAAGCTCCATATCCCTCCTCAGTCGCAAGGTTTAAATCCTATTGAATGCGTTTGAAATGAACTTATCGGAAGATTTGGAAAATACAGAATCCGAGAGGAAGATTCCTTTAAAAATTCATTGTTGCAAGCGTGGTCAGATATTACGCCACACAAAATCTTATTGTTTCAGTTCTTAGGAAATTGCAAGCCGCCACTAATTCGTTAGGCTATGTTATACGAAATTAAATTATTTTCAATTGCATAAATTATGCTA
>BMAW01067532.1:9680-21387 GCA_019974015.1 Nephila pilipes | reverse complement strand
ATACTGAGGAAGTAATTTATTAGGAGTTATTATTAATTAAGCTATCTGTCACGAACTGAGAAGCCCAAATTCCAAAGAAATAGCAATTTTTATTAAAGCTTTTCTGGTTTTTTTTTTTTTTTTTCCTACTGTGATAAGCACATGCTAAAAATGATTTATATTAAAAATGTACAATTCCGTAATAATTTCTTAATAAATAATACACTTTTTCGATATCATTTTCCGTGGTTATAGGTGGATAGTAACTATTTTCTTGTAATTATTAGTAAGATACGATTTCCAACATACTATTTTCGTGTAAGAGAATTTGTAGATATAACTACTCTCTTTCTTGTAAAAGTTTCAAGCCAAGATTATTTATTTCAACGCTTCCATCTGCTTATTTCTCAGCCATTGTCAGATGACGAGGTCAACACAGGAACTGGCACCCTACATTTCGATGCGTGAGTGAGTGATTGCTTATTAAAGTTGCATTGAGAAGGCAACCGGAGGGTTATTGGCGACAGACCTCATAATTTAAAACCTCGGTCAAGTGACGAGAATGAACTTGCACCTCCTTCTCTAAATTTCCACACTCCGCCAAAAGGAGGACTGGGTACCTAGATCAGATTTAATGCGAATCAGCCTCTCTACAAGGCGGGTCTTTAGTGGCATGAGCTCGAACCCACGATTCAATGAAAATATTTCCGTTGTTTGGTTTAATAAGCGTCGTACGGCTACTGGCGACGAACCTCGTAATTTTGAACCTCGGTCAAGTAACGAGAATGACACCTGAGCTTGCAAATGTTTCAAATATTGTTTATAAAGAATAATCTTGTAATGATGGTACTTTTTTGATATTGTTCGTCCGTAATCAATTTTTTTTTCAAGAGTTTCTCGCAGTTTGAGTTTGAGAACCACATATTTAGACGGTAATGGTTGCTGAGATGGACAACGAAAGTTTTAATAGACATTACTTTTGTCTGGGGATGCAGCTGTGGTGGGACCTGTACAGGTTCGCGATGGCCTCGCAGGCTAACGAGTTCAGACACCACCTTTTCTAATCGTTTCACCTGTTTCATTCCGGTCCGCCGTTACTTTTTTTAATGAACTTGTTTTCACGGTCCGCTGGAGATGGACCAGGTGAAGAGCATCGCTTCCGCCCCGACAGACGATTCCCGGGCTTAGGGGACCGACGCATCCCAGAGGCTACACCCACAGCAACAACCTGCATCCGGTAATTAGCGAAAACCTTACTTTTAACTGGATAAATTGTCACGCCTCTGTGTGGGGGCGACGGATCATGGGCATTCACTTGCAATTTCGTGCGGAATTTCGCATCCTCCCTTTTCGGTTGTATCCGTGTTAAAAATTTTGAGTTGATATATGGGCAGTGCAATGGCCTAGCTCTATCTGCATTTGGGAGTGGAACAATATTAGTCGATATGATAGTTTGATCCGGGTTTTTTGTTTGTTTCCTTCCTTGAAAAAGAGTTATTTTTGACTTATTGTACTCAATAATTAAATAATTATTATTAAGATTAAATAAATACAATAGTACCACCGGATCAGATATTTTGTCCTTTAAATAGAGGTGTCTCTTAATAAGGGATAAATGTGTATTACTATACACACAAAGGAACCGGAATCAACAGAATTGTTCCTTAAATAGAAGTGTCCCTTACGAGAGAATTTATAAATTTCCATCACTGATAATTATGACACCCCTGTTACTTAATGCCTCATCAATAAAACAATCACGAGCACTTTTACAAGCACACAATTTACAATTTAAAACACCAATATCACGACAAATAGGGTCAGATTGTTACTTTTATTAACGTCGCATTAGAAGCAACAGGAGTGGCCGGGGTAGTCTAGAGGTCATGGTTTCAGACTCGTGGCTGGCGGTTTTCGTCGAGCGGCGGGTTCGAGCCGTAGCCAGTAAAGACCCACCGTGTAGCCGGAGCTGATGCACGTTAAATCTGTCGGGTCCCAAAATGCTCCCGTTGGGGTGATGTGGAAGTTAGGAGAGGCAGGTACCAGCTCAGGTATCGTCATCGTCACTTGACTGTGGTTCAAAATTACGAGGTCCATCGCCAATAGCCCTCGTGTTGCTTCCTGTTTTGGTTTGGTTTGGTTTTATTACCTCGTACCAAAAACCCCGTATTTGATTACCTTGTAATTTTGAACCTCAGCCAAGTGATGAGGACGATATCTGAGTTAGCACCTACCTCTCTTAACTTTCACATCATCCCAACGGGAGCACTTTGGGCCCCGACAATTTTGATGTGCATCAGCCCCGGCTTTTAGGCGTGTCTTCAGAGGCATCAAGCCTGGAACACCTGACTCGACGAAAACTGCCAGCCGCATATCCGCCGCCATGACCACTGGGCTACCGCTGCCGTGACAAATAGAGAAAACAAGATATATCATAGCTTTTGTTGTTTTATGTCCCATGGAACTAAACAAACAGTTGGGAGAACAACCGTTGTTGTTCCATATTCCTTAAAATCATTCAACCAATTAATCATGACAAATGGAATTAAGGCAGTGGTAGTCAAGTGGTTTCTGTGTCAAGCTCGTTGGATTTAGTCGCACTGGGGATTTGAGCTTGGTTTCCATTAAAGACCCGTCTTATAGAGGGATTGCTGCCCGTTGAATCAATTGGGGCTCAAAATCTGCATGTCGGAGTGGGTATGGAGACGAAGGGGTCAGGTGTTGATCTTAGCATCTTATCGTGGTTCAGAATTAAGAGGCATATTTGGCTGTGCTTATTGAGGATAAGAGAGTAGATATAGGTAGCAGAGTAAACGGTTCGTAAACAAACAAATGGAATACCTAAAACAATAAAATAAAGCCTAAAAAAATACTGTACATTCAAATAAAAAAAGATAACAGTTACATCCGATCTAAACATTTAAATTGGCTGTAGACTGCGAAACAGCTGAAATAGATAAAAAAAAAAAAATGTTTAAATAATTTAACTTATTGAATGAAGTGCAAATTTTTAAGTAATATTGAATTTCTGAGATAGCTGCATGGACGGTAAATGAGTCACGGAAGATGTCATGACAGTGCAAAAAAAAAAAAAAAAAAAAAAAAAGATTTAGGCAGTAAAGTGTATTTTTTTGTAAAAATTTAGGATAATCAAATCTGTGTTATTTAAAATCTTTAGGAGAAAAAAACATAATATAGGATGTTTCGAAATTCATGGCAGAAATTTAAAGGGGTGTAGATAACACCTAACAAGCAAATCTCACTCATTAATACGTAGAGAAAACGGCGAACAGTGAACGGCGCTGTAATGAAAAGCATACAGCGCAAGTTTTCTTACACATCGTTATTTCTTCTATAGATTTCAGGAGGCCATGCTTTCTGATATCCATTGTATCCCATGCGTTGCATGGTGAAAATTGCTTGTTTAGATGTTTTCTATCACCCCTTAAATTTTTACCCATGAGTTTTGAAACACCTTGTATGTCATACGAGTTATAAACCATGGACAGACTTCAAGATTTTTTAGGTTGTGGCCTTTTCCTGATTACTGTATGTCACCATGTCTTCTGAAATCCACGGAAGAAATGACGACGTGTAGGAAAACTCGCGCTGTAGGCATTCTTATACAATACCGTCCAGCAGTTCACGCTTGCTTTCCCCATGCATTGTCTGGTGAAAATTGCTTGTTTAGGTGTTTTCTTCCACCTCTTTAATTTTTACCCACGAGTTTTGAAACACCGTGTTTAAATCTCATTTCATTTATTATATACGGTATCACATTTTAAAAAGAGCATGTTAGAAATTCTTTTCTGATTGAGTAAATATTTTCAAACAGTTATTGATTTTGTTTAATTACATACTAGGGCACCTCATTACAGATGCCATTTACTGGCTATTTTTTAAATTGTTTAATTCGATTTGTTACGACATTAATGTTTTTAATTGTAAATTTGTGTGATTTAAAAAATTATGATTCCTTATTGGAACAACATTGTAATTGGGTCGTTAGATTATAACAACCAAATTACAATGTTACAATAACAGATTGTTAACAATTACTGTGTGTATGTGTGTACAATAACAGATTGTTTATTAATGCAACATTGTAATTGGGTTGAATTAGATTGAAACAAAACAATTACAACATTGCAATAACAGATTGCTTACAATTACTGTACACGCACACACAATATTACACAATATTTGTACAATTTAAGTAAACCTATAAATAGCAAGTAAAAAACTTTCTACCTTAAGAATTAATTTTTTTATTGGTTAAATTCAGGTAACACATATTCACAAAATTATTCTATGTTGATGAAAGAAATGTATCATTGCTACAAAATTTATGGATTCGAATGCTGAATTCGGATACAAGACAATAAAACAATTCCATCCCCTTTTTAATTGAGCCGCTCAGAAGCTAATGCGGTTAAGTCCATTTTTTGATATTTTCTGGTTTTTGGAAATTTTGATGAAATAAATAATAATCTTCTTAGTTATGAAAGGATTTACTCGTTGGTTACTTTTTTCTAGGTTAGACAGCCCTTTTTTTAATAGCTTCTGAATATATTGTATAATAATTTCAGAAGCCATTGTGAATAAGTCCACCTTTTATCAATATTTTTTCTTACATAAACTTTGAAATAAAAATTAAATTATTCTTCTTCTTTCGATATTTGTTGGTAACACTGAAAAACAAGAAATTCATAGTAACTGTAACCGTTACTTCTAATTAGAATTTCTTATCTTTTTCAGCTGCCAAATGGTATAAGTCCTAAAATTTTTAAGATGCTGTCATTATTTCAATAAATACTTACGTTTTTATTTACACATCCTGTACATATCTTGTTTTTTTGCAGAGTTTACACCTCGAAAAAAGACTTTATACACTTTTCTAATTAAATTAATAAACCAAGAATTTTAAAAACTAATATATCAAAAAACATTAATTTTCTCAATTTTTGTATTTTGGACTTAACCGCATTGGCTTCTGAGTGGCTCAATTTTTAAAATTATATACAAGCTCTCAGAGTGAGATCAAAAATAACAACAGTAAAAAACGAGTTTTTTAAGCATGGATGTTCCTTCAAACATCACATTTTGAGTAACAAAATTTTTTTATACCTTAAATTTTCAGTAACATTCGTCTGTCTTGAAGATGGGGAGCAATGTTAAGAACATAAACTAATGCTTCCCTGTAACGATTCGCTTATAAAGGAAAAGATGGATTTGCCGAGATGTCACCAGTTAACAAAAGAGAGTTAAAGCAATGACCCCTTCACCTTGGCGAAGGATTTGGTGACTTGGCGAGAAACTTGGCGTAAAATTTAATTCTTTAAATAATTAATTTAGTTTTAATCAATTAATTTTTATAATTAAAATTAGATTATCGTATTATTGATTCAAACCATTCGTGTATAAAATTTTCAGATTAATTGAGCAACTTTAAAATCAATTGAAAAAAAAAAGGTTTTAAAGTTTTCACCCACACATAGTTGCAATGTGAGTAGAAGAAAACCCATTAAAAATAAGAAAGTGTGGAAATAATGTGAATGTAATTATTGTTTTCTTAATGTAATTGGGATGGAAACGGGAGAAGAAGCTGAATTAGTAAATATGTCCCATTTTTTTTTACAATTTGTTCTGAGCATAAAGATATTCGTATTCTTTTCTTCATTTTATATGTTTATTCTCGAAGCTAGGATAGAAATTACGAGAAGTAAAATGTTTTTTTCTTTTCTATTCCATTTATTCCTGTGGATTGAATGATTGCTTGTTAACGTCGCACTGAGAAGCAAAACGAAGACTATTGGCGACGAAGCTCGTATGTTTGAGCCTCGATTAAGTGACGAAGACAACACCTGAGCTGGTACATCTCTGTCCGTACCACGGAAATGGAAAGATTTACGACCTCGATCAGATTTAATGATCATCTGCCCCACTACATGGTAAGTCTTTAGTAATATCAGGGCTCGAAATCACGACCCGACGAAAACAATCCCGATCGTGAATCTGCAACCATGTTCACTAGCCAACCGCTGTCAGTGGAGAAATAAATACAACTAAATAGAATCACGAAATATAATGACTATATAAAAATCTAAACTATTCTTGATAAACTTGTTTTAAAGATGCATTAAAATGTGAGAAAATTTAATTATAACTTCTACTCACGGCATAAATTAATAATAAATATTTCTCTCCTTTCATTCTGCTTCAGAGTAGAGTCTTATATACGAAGCTTGATTGAAAAATAATGCCACCCTGAACAAAAGTTTTTTATTCGATAAACGATTGCCACAAATCTGGCAGTACCTAGAAATTACATGTAATCTTTATGTAATACATTGTTCATTTTTCAACGTAATCTCATCCTTTTCCCCCCGCTCTGATGTCAATGTATGAAAAGAGAAAAGCCAAAAGGCCTATTCGTCGAAGAATTACGGTAGCTGTTGTTGACACTAGACTTTAAGGCAGCTTTCACCTCGTTGTCAGAATGAAAGTGATGTCTCTAATGATGGTCTTTCACCTTTGGAAAGAGTTGAAAGACGCAGGTGTAAAATCGAATGCAATCACATCTCATTGTTTTACCCTTATCTCCATGTGGGTCGCCACCTTCTTGAATTCTCAGAACACCGGCGTCACTTGGGAAGAAAAGAAACAAAGGCAGTACATAAGGACACATATAGCTTGTAGGTAAAACAAGATTGTTTAAAATTGAGTGACAAATAAAAAATTAGGACGAAAGAGGCATAATTTTTCAATCAGGGCTCGTGTTATTACTATAATATATAGTTCACTTGATTTCTTACTTTATAAAACTTTTAATAATATCTCTTTCTTTTATGAATGTCTGTAATAAATTAAACAAAATAGCTTGGTAACTAATAACTCAATCAAAATATGGCATTGAAATATTTCAAAATGGTAATTTTTGAGAAGTAAATTCTGAGCAGTTAATTGATAAATTTTGATTTCCAAAAGAATCGATTTTCGAAAAAATTGAAATTTCAAGTTAGTAAATAGTTGAAGTTGATAGTAGAATGAGAGATATAGCAGAAAATGTTTAAGCTTATTTCCTTCCTATTAAAAAAAAAATCTTCGCTCAAGATTTAAACTTTCAGAAATTTCAAGAAAACAGCATATTTTATAATTTTTTATTGATTATATTTCAGTGTTTTTTAAATGTTCAAATTGATAAATAGCTATTCTAAAGAATCAAATAATAATAGAAAATTTCTAACTTGTTCATGAATATTTAGGTTCTCACATAAGTCCTGAACTTTTTATATATTTCGAAAAAATTTAAAAATAGCTCATTTTATGAATTTTTTAAAAAAATTTCAATTTATAAAATAGTTTGTATGAATGAAATTTTAAAAATAAATGTAGAGAGAGCATTATGCTTCAGCATTCAGATTCTCTAAAAAATATATTCGTTTTTCATAATATTCAGATTTTAAAACAATGCTAATTACTTTTAAAAAATTCAAAATACATTTGTTTAAATTGTTGCTTTCATACAATATTAAATCCCCAATAGAGGGACTAAATACATGAGAACTACTGTTCTTAAATCAAAATTTCCATAAAATCATGTGCAATGTGTATGTATCATTATTTCATTGTTGTTTTGTTACAGAAAGAAAACTCCAAAGGGATATCCTAAAGGAGTACTAATTTTTTCGAATTTTTTTAAAAAAAAATAAAAATTAATTTTAAAAAAAAAAAAAAAAAAAAACACCAATTGCAAATTATTTGCATACATATATATATAAATTCTATTTATGATTCTATTGAGTTGGAGATGTATATTAAATATTATCAATTCTGAAACTTTTTCTTTTACTCTCACACATACAACTTAATTTTTATTGATATTCACATCCCATCTGGCAACAGTGCAAAATATTGGAGATCTTAGTTTAAAAGGTTCCTTAAATTTTTTGCTCTGTAAATCTTAATCACTTAAACATATCTCAGGATCTTAAGATTTGGTTTTTACACCTGTTAAGAATGGTCTTATTTCTTTTTATAAGCTTGAATTTAGGTATGTTTTGTTTTAAATTTTTAACTAAAAAAATTTAATTGAAAAAATTTGTTTTTTTAATTCTTGTAATTGAGGTATCTTGTCTTCCATTTTCTTGTTTCTTTTGCTTAACTTATTACAATTTACATTTTGGAGTTATCCAATTTTTGCCCAACAAGATACATTGGGGGAGGGTGTGTATCATAGAACAAGTTTAACCCCACAATTCAGACCCCAGTCTGGCTGTGCATATTTTCTTTTTGTTGGGTATTCACTTGATTCATTTTGTTTCAAATTTTATTATTTTATTTTACTTATTTCTATAAATGTTTTCATCTCCAGATGATTTTTGGATTTTATTTGCTCTCTTATTAATATATATATATATGGCTCAACAGTAGACATTTTATAGAGCCCTATATTAAAATCTTTTAGCAGGAAATAAATGGAAATATATAATGATATTCTTGGTTAAGCAAAAATTTACTTAAAGGACTGTAACAAAAAAAGATGCATTTACTTTAGAAAAAAAAGATAAAAACTCGGTTCTGAGATTGTAAAGAAAGTTTCAGTAAAGGTCTTATGATTGTCACAGGTTTCTCTTACTATGTGAAATTAAATATAAGAGGAGAAAACACGATATAAAATTCAACTCATTGAATGTTTTATGTCCAATATTTACAAAGGAATTCCTTTTCTTTATTTCGATAATTTTGAAACAGGGAAGCTGTATATTAGTCGTATTGAGAAAACTTAAATTGAATTCTTTGATATAGGTACTGCAAGTATACCTATACAACATACCCTTTCTGTCACCTCACGTTTCAGCTGTGGATTATTGGGCATTTAGTCTGTTTCAAAGAAATATTTCTAAATGCAAGATCATCGCAATTTATGGACCCTGGAAAATAATGGAAGAGCAATGAGAAGAATATCTAAAAATTATATGAAAGGCTCTTCTGTCATGGAAAGCACGATGCGGACTTAATAATCGAGAAGCAAGATTACCAGGTTGATTATTTTAAAAAAAATTAGGCTTTACATTTTAAGCACTGATGAGGCAGTCTCAAAATCGTATTCAATAAATGGTTAAATATTCTCTGTATTTGAAACGAGTATCTGCTTTACAATGGTTGACTGCCAGTCAATGATATCTATTTTTATGTTAAGTTTAAAAATTGTATTTTGGTGGAATAAATGTTCTGACAACACTATCATTGGTACATTTTTTACCTTTTAAATTTTTTTCAGATCAAGCAAACGAATATATTTCTCTGGTCAAAGAACATTCCTAAAATAATAGTTTCAGGATGGACCATGTAAAACTTTGTAAAGGGAAATAAGCAATAGTTCTCAAATCCTTCTCGAAGCCCTAGCTGCGTTGAATTTTTAAAAAATAGTTTTCAAAACCAGATGTTACAGATGGATAAGTTTTCTTCCCCACATTTAATCAAAATGGAGTACGTACTCTTATAATTAGGTGAGCTTCTCGTAACTTGAAAAGTTAGTGTCTTGGATACTTGGTGGCAACATACAAACGAAGAACTGTGTTTGCTAGGTAAGCCATTGATTATGGGACCGATTTCCTAGTTCATAACACACTAAATATTTTGGACAAGACCCAGACGTAATAGCGATACACATATTTTAAAAATATTTCTGGTCAGTGCTTAAATACTTATTATTAAGCTGCAGGATGATATTGCAGATTTTTTTTTTAAATAAATCCACAGGCAGATCCTTATAACTAACCTATTTAAATCATAAGCACACATACTCGTATGTGAAGAATTTTCCTGGCCATTAACATCAAAGCGCAGATGTACGCGCTGGTTTTTTGTGCATAAGAAAACAAAACACTAAAGCGGATAACCACAGCATGCAGTTAGTGGAAAGGGATGATTGTAAACGGATTAAAGTGTTTTTCCGGTTAAAAGAAGGATAAAAAGGGAGGGGTTTGATTCGAATAATAGAGGCATCAGCAACGCTTGAAATTACACCATGACCAACATTACCGTCAAGATTCACTGGCCAACATTTTCTAATAACTGTTGAAACAACTTCCTCACGAAAAGCTCATTAAACTTTGTGTAGTTTATCACAAAAAAAAAAAAAGAAAGAAAGAAGATATATCTTATCAGTTTAGTGACTGTCGTGTGTCTGTATGCATTGACCATTTCAAGCGTTATCACACTGTGCAAAATTAATTTAATTTCTCATATTATTTTCGATGTATAACTTCATTGAACTAAATAAAATTATAAAGCCTTCGTGTATTCCATTTTATTATTCGTTTTTTTTTATTATTATTTTGAAATATTTCTATCTTTTTACGCAATAAACATTTTTTGGTGTGATAAGGACCAATTTTCCTCTTTTTCGAATGATACAGATATATTAAAGGTAACGAAGCTTTGCTAGTTGGACCTTTAAAACTATTTTTTAAAGATAATTCAACGCAGATAGTACTTAGGAAAGAATTTTAGAGCTATAGCTTCAATAACTTTAAAAACGTCTTGTATGGATCGCCCTGAAAACATTCTTTTCGGTTTTGTTCTTTGTCCAGAGGAAACACGTTTTTTTGCTTACTTTAGAAAGAATCCAGACAGCAAGAAAACCCAGCAGTGATGGTGATGAAAGAATATTTATTCCTCCAAAAGTCTGTTTAAAGACATCACATTATGCAGATTTCATTCACTGATAGTCAACCACCACTCATTTCAAATGTCAACATGGAGGAATTCAATAGAATTTTTGAGATATACACATTGTGCATGTTACAAGCATGAGAAAAGAGTTCGTGATTTTCTCTCACACGCAAGCAGAACGTTTCATTAAAGAAATGGCAGAAGCCTTCAAACATGTTTTCGAAGAAGAGCAGTCAGACGGTTACATTAAATCTTGAAGGATTTTGAAATCTTATCAAATTCGAATACAAAGAAGTAATTCCAACCTAAATAAATGAGCTCTTAACAGACATTTTGATTTAAGAACAGTAATTCTCAGTTTTTCTTCCTCTCTTTCATCGATATAGTATGGTATACTATGAGGTCCTTTTTTTTTTCAATCTCCGATGAACCATAAGAATACAAGAATACAGATCTAAATGAATTTATTATCAAAAGGTTTGTTCAAACATGGTTATTCTTTAACATAATCACTGTGAAGATTCAGGCAATTGTGATATCGATGGACAAGCTTTCCAATCCCCTCTTCGAAGAACGTTGCCACCAGTTATGTGAGAGGCACCTGCACTTTGTTTCGAAACTCCTCAATAGTCTGAAAGTTTATGGCCTCCAAGCCGGTTTTTTAATTCAAGGAAGAAATGAAAATCACTTGCCTCTAGGTCAGCCCGGCTATACGCGGTATGATAAACCACATCCCATTTATGCTGCAGAAGCTATTGGGTTACAGAAACATTGTAAGGATGGACAATGTTATGAATGAAAACAACTATAGAAGTCATAAATCTTCTTTTTTTTTTGCATTCAATGGATCTTCGCAGTTGTCGTAAAGTGTGACAATAAACAGTGGCATTAATCGTAATCTCCGGCTTCCTAAACTCAACAGGCAAGACACCTATTTATTCCCAAAGCCCCATAGACATAACTTCCTGATGTTGAAATTTTATTTGAACAAATTCATGTCTTTGTCTCCCTTCCCTTTATCTTGAGCGTCAGTTCACCCGTCTTTAAA